>JZLH01S0082740.1:0-11730 GCA_001188425.1 Eucidaris tribuloides | reverse complement strand
CGATAAACCACATTTTGTGACGAAAGGGGTGTTTTTAACTCGTATATTTCAAAAAGTAAACATTTTTTACTGTGAAACTTTGGCGAATGATAGTTATTGATATTACTTTCATAATCGATGAAAAACTTCAAAATCGAAAATTGACCAAAACTGTTTGGCGGTTTCGTAAGGCACGACGATTTGAAGTAAAGATTATTTTCCTGATTGCACACCACAATCATTTTACACTCAGGAATTATTATAATGAAAAGAAATAATTGAAAAGTGGAGGGACACTAGGGAGAAGTGTGTGAGGTCCCACATGGAAGGACTTTAAATGAGACCACCATGCCAATGTCAAAGGTCAAATAGATTCTACAGAACATGGCCAGATACTTTCTAATAGAGACCCTGTACATTTGATGAAGTTGTCTCGACTATATATATAATATCATATCTCCCCCACCCCCCCCCCCCCCCCCCCCCCCCCGAGCCATAGGAGTTCCGCCCTGGCAAGCAAAAACAAAATTTGCACCACTTTTTCTTCTTTCAACGCCTGATTTACTCAACTTTAGGTTCCACCTCCTAAGACGTGCACCTCCCCATGTCACTTTAGTTCCACCTCCCAAGATGTGCACCTCCCGTGCCCAAACCAGCCTACCCTTGAAAATGTTCAAACTTTCTGTATATCTTTCTCATAATTTGCTCAATCCATTAGGATTTTCCATTCAATCAACATGTACATGTGTACATGTAGATTACATGATCATGATATACTTTGGTGATTACATCATTTACACTATGTGTGTACATAATGGATATATGCAATGTACTTTTCTTACAGAGATGTAAATTTGCTGGAAGGAAAAAATCTTTTCACTCAAACATTAAACTACATTGT
This sequence comes from Eucidaris tribuloides, assembly GCA_001188425.1. Lineage (NCBI taxonomy): Eukaryota > Metazoa > Echinodermata > Echinoidea > Cidaroida > Cidaridae > Eucidaris > Eucidaris tribuloides. Next base: position 10,850 of record JZLH01S0082740.1, on the reverse strand, counting down.
ATATTATAGCTCTGTAGTCGCCTTTTCAACCTCTACATTGTATTTTAAAATCTAAATTATATTAAATGCATCATGGGTTTAGAAAAATACAATAACTTGCTTAAAAGAATTATCTATAGTTTATCAATATTTGAAACCTGAAGTTATAAATGTATTGAATATTTGTGCAGTCATTCACCCTTCTTTAAATAAATAATACATGGAAAAGTATAAACATTTGTATAGAAGCTAAACAAAGAATAGGATAACATTGTCCCCAATGTTAGTCCCATGTTTACATAACATCACAAAAATATTGAGCATATTTTGAGCTTGCAAGGGTGGCAATAAGACATTTCGTTCACAAACAAATCAAACTAATTAAAAAAACAACTTGCTTACTACTTTGGTAGGAGTTATATACAGTGCACTTCCGTTATAATGAACACCGTTATAACAAAATTCCTGTTACAACGAAGTAGAAATTCAGGTCCCAAATTATTATCTATATATCTTTATGTACTTTCTCTGTTTGGTTAGAATGACATTTCGCTACAACAAAGAAAACTGCCGGTCCGAAGACTTCTTCATGATGGAAGTTACCTGCAATGTATTCAAAGCAATACTACACAAATTATTACTGGTGCAGTTATTACCAAGTGTAGAGATTTGAAGTGCTTCATGAATAAATATCAGAGTTTGAGATACAGTTGCAATGCAAAAGAAAGCAAAATGCTACAATGCATTGCAGTCATTTTTTTCTATTTCTGTCAATTATGATCTAATTTTATACTCATGGAGTACATTTCAATTTCTAAAAGCCCCTCTCCGCTCTCTATTTTAAACTTAACAAGTACTACATTTTTTTTTTGAACAAGAGGGAATCATATTACCAGCAGACATTATACTGAAGAAATGTTTGATAAAACAAAGTACATAATTTGGTTTTGTTTTATTTTATTTTTTAAATAAACAATCAAAAATCTTTATTTCATTAAGACACCAAGCACACTGAGCATGAACATCTGGACCCATTTTGCGTAGAATCATACATGTAACTCACATGCAGACATCCATTTGTTGAAAAATCACCTACAATACATGTACATGTAGATAGTAGTCCCACAATCACTTACCCAAATACTTAAAGGCTGGGTGCCTCTTTGGCATGCCTAAAATTGAACACTGTGCACATACATGTAGAAGAAAATGCTATTCAAGAACCTTTAGCACAGTGTAAGAGCTACATGTAGCAATGCAGTTTTAGTGGAATTACTTAAACATTACACTTCAATTTGATTTTTGTCTCTAGTGGCAACAATTCTACTAGCAATACTAGTCTTTTTTCAGACAGTGCATGCAGGTCTCTTTTTACCTCAATGGACATTGCCACTGAGAGCTAGGAGCACATAGATGACCTTGCATTCTTCTGTGCCTGACACATGCCAGCACAGAAGTAGGTCAACCATTTGGTATATTGTACTGGGCCAGAAGTGAGATTTAAAATTGTGTGTCGAGAACTGACACTATAACTATTGGGTTTTTGCTCATTTTTCAAAATTCAGGTAATTTCTGATCATCAGAAATCACAGACAAGTCCTTTATAAATAGCGTAAGGACAAAGCATGGATAATGTTTTGCTGTGTTATGGGAGGGTTGCAAATGAGATTTCCTACCTTTAAATGCCTTGCAATTTGACACATCCTAACACGACAGATGGCAATCACTAACATGTTTGACAGGTTAGTAAATGTTAGCATCAACTTTGGCAGCAGAACAACAAATAACGGTCCGCCTCTATTTATGTTACATGACACTAACGCCTAAACATTCACTACTGTGAAACATACGTGAAGTATGACATCCAAGCACTATGAAACATAAACTCCATGTTTATACCATGTGTCTGTCAGCACACGGAGACTACCATACATGTAAACCAAATAGGATGGAGAGTAATTGCTTTGCATAGAGCTGTAAACACATTTTTGGGTGGATGTGCGTAAGGAAAACAAACTTGAGGGTAGCGTCCATTTGGACTGGAAATGCTACACCCATACATGTAACAATAACTGGAAACAAAATGGTCTTGACTGGAATGAAAGTATTTATGATTACAGGTAATTTCTGGAAGAATATAGTTTTTTGGTGGATGTGTGCATAAATTTTATTCTTTATAAAAAATGCTGGTGCAATCCAGTATTGTACGTATGATTAAGCCAAGTAAAATGAAATACGAGTTTATCATCCCTACCCACTTCCCTTTTTCCCGCCCACCACGTTTATTTGGTATTTTATTTTTCATTTATTTTGTGAAATTATCAAATAAAAAGGTCAAGAAATGTAGAACTAATATCAAGTGTTTATTTTGTGTGTGTGTGTGTGTGTGTTTGATCTTGTTTTGAACCTTTACATTGCATGGACAACTGATATTAATTGATAAAAGAAAAATTGTGCTGGAATTTGCCCCATAGCCATTGTACATGCAGCCCAGGCATCTTGGATGAATATCAAAATACATGGATCTTCCTCCTCCCCATTTTTGAAAATCTCGATGAGAAACTGTTCTATTATTTTTACTTGGCCTTATGTATTGCTTTATCTCTCTAGCCACACATATACAGTATAATTACTGGACATGAAATGGTATGTCTTTCTACTTTGGTAGGTGTTACTTTTGGAACAAGCTACTTTCAATGGAACTTGTAAAACTCAATCATGACAGCATAAATTCCCCCCTGCACACTATCTTTAAAAAAAAAAAATAGGTTCATGCATGAATTTGCCTAGATTATTCATTTAAAATTGAAATGGCCTCAAAAATATTTTGATTTAGAATGAGCGGCCAACCACTTTTAACTTTAAAAGTGTTTTCCCCTTCAATAGCAAATCTCCTGCCTTCTGTGTGCAAATGGTAGCTCTCAGATTTCCTTGTTTATCTGTGGCAATAATACATGTATACTTCAAAATATGGAAGCATCTATTATGAACTTGGCAGTGAAAGGTCAATAAACTATGTACATGTACATGTACATGTATATGAACTCACTCATACATGTCCACATTCATGGAGGAAAGCCTCAAACTAAATTTTCAAGTCACTAACAAAATATCCCAAACCTCCAAAATTGATCATATTAATATGTACCTGGAGACATGAATTCAACATGCATCTGATCATTTGTCTAGCATATACCGTATATCATGTGACAATTTCAGTTTGAATGCTTGCATGTCTGCCATGATAAATGCACGGGCTGGTATTGTAAGATAAGCTTGTTTGAATGTAATACATTTATTTTTTTTTATTGCTGAATTGTACTTTCATGGCAAAAGTTTACATGATAATACAAAATTGTAGATGAATCAAAACTTATTACAGACAAGCACATGTTTCATTTGTGGTGAAATAAATGATCTCAGAGCCAGGAATTTAGAACTTTGGATTGATCGAGTTTCCTTGTATGACATCAAGACATGATTCATAAATTCTATGTGATCATATATATATACATATGTATATTTGGGAACCTATGATTTTCCTGTATTAAAAGCCATACATTCAAGATCGATTAACATGATTCTTAATCATTTAAAGGGTGGGGTAAAGTCATGTAAAGTCAATTTTAACAAAATGCTTCATTACCAAGGTAGCAAAGGTTAATCATTATACAGACACTGTATATTTATTTCCTTTTCTAAATTTTATATTTAATAAGTAACTGCATTGTGCAATGTGTTAATTCTTTGCTTTCTATATTGTTATATTATATTAAAGCTGAATTTTGCAAATTGAAATAGATCCTATCCTTATTCCTTTAAATTCCACAAACATCCATAATACTACTAGCTGCTCCACATTGGATAATCTTAACCCGTTGGAGACTAAGTATGAGTTAACTCGTGTTCGAGTCTATGGAAAATGCGTGTTATAGTGAAATCAAATTGTCTCCAACTGGTTAACAGTTTTAACCCACTGAGGACTACATGTAAGTCCAAGATACATGTATCTCCAGCTGGGCTCTATGGCAAAGGCATGTTTCACCAAAATCAAATTGTCTCCAATGGGTTAATCAGAGCAGGAGGAAGAATCCATTGACAGTTGTACATGTACACTGCAGAAGTCAAATTCATTCCCAGTTTCTGCTGACATGTTTAAAACATATCACTCCCTCAGAGAAAATATACATGTGCTAGTACAGGCTGTACCTTGTTTAGTGAAATGAGCTCTTAATGTTTCCTCCCATAAACATCACTTGCATTCCACAACAGGCTATTCACAGAATGCCTGTGATTCCACAACGTGAAATGAAAATAAACTCTAAACATTCAGTGCATTTGATGCATGATTCACACAGTCAAACTGTCACGCAACATCATGGAATACTGGCGCTCTCCGTCAGTAATCAGAATCTCTGGTTCACCACAAAGACACGAACTTGTCATTTTCCTTTCATAAATGGACCTTTTTTAACCTGTTGCCTTCCGAGATTCTGAAAATCTCATAGAGTTAACACTGGACGCATCTGGTTCCAGTAGCCGACAGGTTTATTTTGCCCTATGCATCATGGAGCTCCATAGTGAAACCTCCCACTGTGATGAAGACCCAGGAGTGCGACAGAAGGTGTGAACAGTTTTATAACGAGTTATGACGTGCTGAAAAGTGCAAACACCACATTCGTTAAGTTTGTTCTAGTTCGTGGAAAACTGTAAACTTGGCTCGCAAGGTCACATGTCACATCCTGTCATATGCCGTAGAGATCCATCTTGGTGGCCCCCGCCCTGACGGAGAGGAGTGCAGCCAGCAGAAGACCTCCGCAGCTGCTAGCCGTTAAGTAGAACGCCCAGTCAAAGGTACATTCACCTGCGAGGGAGGAGAGAAAGAGAGAGAGATGCAATCATGAGATGATTGTATGTATACTTGTGTACCGGTATTTATAATGGGCAAAACTACAACTGATTTCGTTTTATTACAACATAAACTGACTTTGAAGTTCGAACGAATAATTTGGTGTGTCAATATCATACTGTACCTTATGAAAGAATGTTGAATTTTTTTAAATCTCAAGATCAAAACTTTCATCTGGATTTTCGTTTAACCTTTCGCGTTTGCCATATGAAAGTATCCAATATCCATACCTATTCCACCATTCTGGTACAGTGTACATACGCATGAAACAACACGACAGGACTCCACACCTGACAATCTCACCAACTCCTTCCACACACTTGATACTTCAGATTCCACGCTCCCTCAACCCTTTCACACCAAATTTAATAAGCTTCTCCTTTACGCTGTGAATAAAAAGTCCAACACCACAGTTGCCCCCCAGAGAGAGTCATGAACATACAAGAATGCAATGCATAAGGGTATAGCCAGATCTTTTTTTAAAGTCGGAGTAAAGGGGCATTGCTGGTTCATGGATACGACAGTGGGATATTGTAAAATTGAAAGCGATTACACATTTTTGTAGAGCTGGTGTGAACCATGTGATTGCAAATTTTGCATTTTTTTTCCAGGGGGTGGGGGGGGGGAGAGTGGGTAGGGGTATTGTAAATTTGTGAGAGGTTTGTGCCCCCAGGCCCCCATGAAGAGGCATGATGTTATTGTACATGTCTTGTGCATTGGCAGTTCTCAGGAGTACACTGTTTCTAAATGTCACCTGAAACTGCCAATAAAAACAAGGTGTCCTCGAAAAATTACTGAGTGATAAAGACCACCGCTGTGGCGATGAATACATTGCAATCCTCAAACAGACTTGCGTTCTCTAATTCCATGCCTGTATTACATGCACGCCAGGACTCCACTCAAGTTTATGGTTTTATCTTTCGACTTGCCCAGCAGAGCAACTACTTGAAATTTTTTGCTCTTGGTCAAATAACGGGTTACTGGAGATTAAATAAAATAAACATGGATTATATTGCACTTGAACACAAGCAGACTTTTTCCTTGGGGGAATAACTTTTTAATCAGCATTTTCAGATATCAAATGCATGTACACATGCACTCGAACAGACAAAAAAACACACATCACACATCACAGACCCATTCAAAACACATACCTACTTTTAAATACACAAAAAACAGAAAAATAATTAAAGATTATGAGCAGTGTCTGTATTATATTTTGCATGTGTACATGAAGTTAATGTGTAATTTAAAATAATTTAGTGATTTAAAAAGCCCTTAAAACTTTCTGAAGATCGACTGAATATTACAGCTTTTTATATAGGCCTACATGTATTAAATAGATCAAGACAACAGAACTTTTTAAGGCATTAATGGTTGATTAACAGGTTGATTAGATATGGTGGGAGGCGGGATAAGGACGAGGGCTATTCACAATGCAATCTACAGACGTTTTCATTCTGTGCCCAGACGTCTTTTCACAGTTTAATTTCCTCCCTGTATCAACTTAATTACAGGGCATAATGTCCAACCGGTAAGAACGGGTATATTTATGGCATTCAAACGGTTGGTATCGTGCCATGTACATGATTAATTTTTAACGCCTCCCTTCAAGCCCTGGGAAGACTGCATAAGTACATATGTTCGTAATTAAGATGTGTGGTATAGACTATAATGCAGACTATGATTTGTATTTGCTACACAATCTCCCCTCCCCCCCCCCCAAAAAAAAAAAAACCTGTGTAACTTTGGATCTACTTCATAAATGAACAGGTAATACTATTGTTGCTACGAGTAACTGATCTATAGTACTTTCAGATCAGGTAGAGACTAAGTATATATTTTGTCTACCATCACCTATTTCGTGAGAAGTGGGGCCTTGGGATGAGACTAGCATGGCTGACAGAGCACTGATATAGCTTTTACCTGCAAGGCCCAACGCTAAGTAACTATGATATTAATATGAATTCTAGGTCACAGTGATGGAACGCAGTGTTAAATAACATCCTGGAGGTGAACGAACTGATCAGAGATGGCAGAAAATAGGCTCAACATGGGTAAAGCTTAATTGATTAATTTTGTTTGATTATATGCTGAGGTAACAATATACCCTTTGCCTTCATGATCGTGGTGTCCTGTAGGCAACATGAGAAGGGAAATTTTTCATACTCCCTCCTTGAATACTAACAGCTAAAATGCTTTTGGAAGAACTGTGTTGAATAGTATGTACAATGTATGAAAACATTTATTGCTCAATTAATGACATATGATACCTGAAAAATAACAGTTTTGAGTGTGGCATGAAAACTAACTATTCATGCCAAAGAGTTTCATACTCTCAAGCTCTCTACATTTTGGCCTCATCTTTGCTACAGTACTTCAATTTTTTGGGTGGGGAAGTATCCCTGTCCCCCATCCCCATCAGAAATTTAGAAATGTTTTCAAGGTAAAATGTGCCTTGCTCTTTCATTCTACATATCAGCAGAGGAAATACCCCAGGGCAACAGGCGATTTAGCCCTTGGCAAAGCCCAAATGGCCCCTTAAACTCCCCAAAACTCAATTCTTTGGGGCAACCATTTCCTTCAGAATCGCCCTCAGATTTGCTACGCAAAATTTCACAATTTTTTTTTTAATTATGGCATTGAAACAAAAATGAATTAAATGGTTGCTTTTCTGGATGAAGCACTGGCTAAAACATTTGCAATCTTTCATTGCATTCTTCAAATTCTGATGTGCAGCAAAAAAAAAATAGCACAAGAAAAATAGCCCCCCAAGATTCAAAAATAGCCCCAAGGCTCTAATAAAAATTGCCCTTAAAAAAATAAAAATTAATTCCTACCCTGCTACATATCTATACAAGTATTTTCTTTCTTTCTTTAATTCTGTATTTCTCTCATATGTAAAACAGTGACACGTACACAGTCACTGTAAGGCCATCACCTGAAATTGATACTCACGCAAACTGTAGCATAGGATTTAGACTGCAACACAACACATGAAAGTATCACACCCTGTATGTGCCTCAGTTAGGAAATTGAAAAATTAACCTTCAATATATCGTTGGCCTCGACATTATTCAATTGCATACCCCTATAAGAGGACATGGACATATCAATTTACTTGGACAACAATTCCCGCGACATATTTGATTAAAGGCACTTTATTACTCAACAGAATGTGATTTTTTTTCTGTCAATTATTGATGTGTACTGTCAATCACACAGGTGTTCTCAAAATCAATAATCAGTGAAATAAAGACTTTTTTTTTGCAAATATCATGTGCATTGAAGGCAGTGTACATGTAGGCCAGCAGTTTTGATAAATGGTACCTATAATACATTACAATACAATATAATAGTGATTTATAAGCAAATCAATTGATGTAAGCACTATGTAATTGTTTTAAATGAAAAATGAAAGTTTCTCCTATTGTGTTTTTAGATAAACCTGATCTCTCCATTAATTTTGAATAAACTAACCTGTTTATTATGCCCCATATAAATGCAGGGAAATTATCATTATTGTTTGGCCTGAAAATCACACGCTCTGAAACGTTTTTAGAAATTTGTGACAAATACAAAAAGGTGGGGGGGGGGGGGGGGACATTTTCATAATGCAGGTTTTGTTTTTATGTCAGAAAAAATATATCAAATTTTAGACAGTATGTACAGCTTCTTATAATGTGACCCCCCCATCCCCCCCCCCCCCCACCCAGTCCTGCCCTTGACATGGACAAATATACTTCTAGGTATATATTTTATCATCAATATCAGTAATTAACATTAAAATTTACCAGCATGTAATGCATATTTCTGTACTGACCTCTCATCTCATACAGGTTCTAACAGGAAGCAAAATATTTATAATCAAAACAAATTGGGGTCAGCCAATGGTGAACTGTACATGTCCCAAGGCTACTACCTAGACTTGCAGTAGCTGTCATAAGCTGTGCTCAGACGCAGGCCGTTTGGGTCGGAGTAGGGTCGGACCGTCGGAGGAAGGGTCGGAGGAAGCCCAGTCCGAGGAAGGTCGGAGGAAATGTCGGAGTAGTGCCCGTCTGGACAGAGGTCTCCGACCTTCCTCCGACCAAGATACTCCTGGTTTTTTCCAGGAGTATCTCGCTATCACGAATAGCCGGTCCGAGTAAATTGCCCGTGCGGATGCGCGTACTAGCTGCACTTGGAGTATCTGTGACATTACGACCAATTTATGTTTAATTTTCGTAAGCACTTTCGGAAATTACTCTGACCCCCCTCCCCCCCCCCCCACTCGATCCCCGCAAAGGCCATGGTAAACTGGTCGGAGTTTCTTTCGTGATCCATCGTGTGGACACCGGGTCGTGGTAAGATAAAATTTTACTCCGACTAGGAACCCACGTCTGAACATGGCTATAATTTCACAGTTTACTGCAGGTCAGGGACAATAAGACATGTTCTTCAAAAACACATATTCTTATGAATGAAATATTTTCATATTTCAATTTTACAGATAAATTCCTTATAGTGAAGCATAAAACTTGTGATAAAATTCAAAGGTGACAAAATATCACATTGCAAAACACAAAGCCAAGTTACATAGTAACTTTAAGAAATGGCATTTTACTGTTGACAAGGTGAAGTATAACTAGTATTTTGTAACATGCTCTGAGAATATCTACTGCTTTTGTTTTCAATTTTTCATGATTTGTAATCTAATGTATACTTGTGCATTTTTGTTTACTTTTTCAATTCATGTTTATTGTGTAATTGTTGTCTGTTCTTTCACATAATCATTTTTTACAGATCTATATGATTTATTTTTTAAGGGAATTAATTTAAATATGACTGTAAAAACATACACGTATATAACATTTTGAAGAAAATGATACAAATATTCCTATATTGTGGAAAGTAACACATGTACCCTGCTACGCAGATACACCATGTACTGTACATGGAGAACAGGGCCACGTCTACTGTATCACTGCACTTTGCCCCAGGTGTGCTTTTAATTTTGGCTGGTACATGCTCTTGTGTTTGGCACTGACAATATACACCAGTTGTTTATTATGACCTCTGCTTTAGAGGACAATTGAAATTGACATTTTGGAAATGTCACTGCCATTTCTATGGTACAACAACAACAGCTGAAGCAAATTTATTTTCTGTTTTGCCTTTTTTTCCCCAGATGGCACGTTGGTGATGATCAGTCAAACTACCAATTGCAGGTTATTCATCAACATCACAACGGCATAGACACATAGGCGTTTCTTCACTAATGTTGATCAATCAATCACCAACACCTATCCTCTATTCATGTTTTCTGTCTCGTTTCCACCTCCCTACTGTTGTGTAGGCTGATGGTCTGTGGGTCGCATTACTGATCAATTTGAAGTGGCAATGACAATTTGGGGGATGTGCTATCACTTTGCATACATAGAAATGATAAATCAAGCGCAAGAGAGAGTACATGCATATTGAACTGATGTTGTGGGCAGTACAGTGTGTGTATCAGAATACATCTGATTGTCTGATGCATTTTCACAAGACAAGGTATCTTTTATACTTTTATACTGTCAAAGGAACAAGCTTCTAGAATAATGTATGGAGTCTATTAACAGGGTATTATGATACCAACCCCCCCCAAAAAAAAAAAAAAAATCAGTAGGCCTATACCAAGAATTGTATTGTGAACTCTTCCCCAATTAAAAAAATATCAGATCAGAATACCTGTGTGAAAGTAATTGCAAAATATTTCCAACCTGCTATTAACTTTGTGAGAAATGCCAGTTGACACAAGTAACTATAATGCCATACGAATTTTATTTTATATGACTCAGTATTTGTTACATGTAGTTAGATTTAAAACTAGTACAAAAGGCCAGACCCCTGTGATCTTTTCATAGGGTCATTCCCACCCCCTACCCCCCAAAAAAAATTAAATAAATAAATGAATAGATAATAAATAAATAAATAAATAAAT
>JZLH01S0082698.1:16369-27690 GCA_001188425.1 Eucidaris tribuloides | reverse complement strand
CTGTAATCCTGGATTACTTAAAGAAATATATATATTATAAGGGATGAGTGACGGATATCTCTAAAATTATATATACATATAACAGCCTAGTGACTTATTGGCAGTCATAGTTTAATGATCAGTCCTAGAGATATATATGCGTATGACATAAGTAAGAAGGACTATCTGTCTTGGGGCGTGGAGAGGTACTGCGTTTTATCAAGTACGAAGGTTTGTATACTCATAACATGCAAAACCAATAAATCTCTGACCGTAAAGTCTAACTGTACAATATGACCTATGCGAGTGTAAAAATTCTTTCTCGGACCATTTCTGTAACATCAAAAGAGTTTCTTCATAAAATTGTTGCTTGCACAATTCCTGAACACTTGAAAAAGAATAGAGGACCGAATAAGTCAAATATCTACAGTACGAGAAATTTTGAGTTGAGTGAAGTTGGCAATGAACTATGATTTTCCTAAATTTTTAGATGGTTTGTGTGCTTATATCGTTATAACTTTGTAGAGAATATGAATTGATAAGTGTAAGCAAGTATAAAAGATAAACAACACAAAAATAATAAGTCACCGAAATATAAAGACTACACGAAATAATATTTTGTTGGTGTTCGACGACGTGTTCAAACCAAGGTTGGTGATGAGATGGATGAATATGTTCTAAGTGAGGGATCATAATTAATCAAGTACAATATTATTAATATGATATCTAACAATAAATATACTAATATGAATCAAGCTTGAAAGCATTCATAAACGTTTATAGTTTAATTGTGAACAGCACTACAACCTTCACGTTAATGATGGAACAATTCCATCAATCATTGATTAAGATATGTTTAAACTGTTGTTGCAAGCCATATTACAAAACCATTAACCATTAACCAAATTGTACGATGAAAATACTACTAAAATCCACTGCAATCGCGCGCAAAATGTTTAGTAATGCATATAGAAATCACGAGCGAATTTTGGATTCAATGTGAAAAAAATCCTGTTGTTTTGTCGCCACCATCTCCCGAAAAAGTATATCAAGGGGAGCAATTGAGAGAGAGACGCACCGCCCGCCCCCGGCCCGCGCCGTTACCACATTTGCTCCAGTCCTATCAACACTCTTTGGCTCCATAGAAAACGTATTCAAGGCAAATTCTTCTCAAACAAGGCTTTTCATCGGGAGCACTACTACATATAACCTTTTTGCCACGTTACGCTGCCCCTCGCACGTCTCGATCACAGCAACAAAAATTCATCTCGGTCCATGGCTCAACACAGCAGTCGGCAAATTCCACGACCATCGGGCAATTCTTGCGCCGTCGGCAAAAAAGAAAAAAAAAGGAGAGATGGGAAAGGGAAAAAATAAGAGAAGGAAGGAGAAAAGAGGGGAAGGAAGGAAAGAGGGAGAGAAAAGAAAGAAGGAAAGAAAACAAAGGAGAAAGGAGGAAAGAAAAAAAAGAAAAAGAGAGAGAGAAAGAAAAGAATTGAAGGAAAAGAAAGAATGAAGGATGGAAGAAAAGAAATGAAGAAAACAGACAGAAGGAGAAAGAAGAAAGGGAAGGTCAAGCAAGGGAGGTAGGGAGTAAAACAATTGACCAGCCATCCCGTGTAACACTCTGAGTGCTGTCATCAGTATCAAACATGTTACGAGTCGCAAAATTTCTAACAGAGGCATAGGAATATCACTTATAAACAGATGGATTTGGATGATTAATTGAAAGTCATTATTGATCAGTGGGCAAAACTCTGATGGACAATGACTTTGGCAAAACCACACAATTCGTTGGCAGTCGCACTGTAAAACGTTATCAGCTAATGCATCTGGTCATATCCCAAGTTCGGCAAAATCAATATTTATGTAAGAGCAGTCCTGAACATGTTCTTGACCAATGCGTATGCGTAATGTAGGTTTGATCTAATGATTGTAATTCTGTGGTTGCTAAATGTGCTAACAATGCACATTTATAGGTGGAAAATGTCAAATTTCCTTACCCCCCTGGGAGCGGGAATCCTCCCAGACCACCAATTTATCACAAACAAAATTTCTACAAATTTGCACAAAAAGGATGCTAATTATTAATTTTCTTCATCAATAATGGACTGAATCACATTTTGAAGGCCAAAATGTCAACTTTTCTCCCTGGAGGGGATCACCCTCCCGGCCTCCCAATTTATCACAATCAACAATTGCAACAGTTGCACAAAAATTAAGGCAATCATGCATTCTTCATCAACATGGCCTGAAAAACATTTTGCAGGCGAAAATGTCAAATTTTCTCACCCTGGAGGGTAACCCCGAACTCCTCCAGACTCTCCAATTAATATCAATCAACAATCACGACACCTTTTGCATAAAACAGAGATGCATTATGCATCCTTCATCAAATGGAGGCGCTGAAACTTATATAATTATTAAAGGCGAACATGTCAAATTTCTCGACCCTGGGACGGCAGCCCCTCCAAACCCTCCCATTATCACATATCAAGGTTGTCACATCGTTTCGTTGGCTACAAAAAAGAGATGTCCAATAATGCATTCCGTCCTGAAAAATGGCGGTTGAAACGAACATTTTTCACCCTGACAGGAGAGCCCCCTCCAGACCCTCCGCCCTTATCAGCCATCACGACCTTTTGCACACAAAAGAGATATCAATAATGCAGTTCCTTCATCAAAACATTCTCTGCTGAAACACACTTGTTTAAATGGAGAAATGTCGAAATTTTCTCACCATGGGAGGGGTAACCCCTCCAGCACCCTCCCAATTTCAGCACAATCAATAATCGCCAACTTTTTCGCAATCACTAAAAAAAAATTATTTGTTATTTCACTGGATATAAAAATATAAAGCATCAAACGGTGTGGTGTACTTACATTTTGCTTAGAGGACGATCGAAAACTCAGTAAGGTGAAATAATCTCCACCCATCTGAACAATGGATACTCTGTTTACGCCCTTTAAATCAATCGTTACAATCGGTATTTTCATTTGTGCTTAGTCGGCAAATTGACAATGTACACCCCCATTCAAAATGGATTCTAGATGAATGCCCTGCCGCAGACGTTTGGAACAGGATCCTCGTATTCACAACGTATGGAACAACTACAACCAACATTTGACAGGTGCCACCCTGGTTCATTTTTTAAATGCATGCAAACCCACGTTTACTCTGTAAGTTGTTATTTGGTATTGATATATCTGTATCATATGACGATTTTCTGATGATTAAGTTAACGTGATGAAAGTATAATTGTCTTTAATTTTGTGTGTTAAGTCGTTTTATATTTCAGTTAATAAATATAGGACTCGTCTGTCAGTTTACGTTAAATATTGGTTTTCCATTGAGGAAAAGATTAATGTAAAGTGACTCTAATAATTATATACTACACAAAAATAAGTTCTTTTTGAAAATTCCATAACTTTTTACGAAATGGTTTTGAGCAGAATTTTCGGCGGAGTGTTTCTGCACTCATTGGACTAATTCTGGTGTGAAATGTGATTGATCGTCAAAGTCATGCATTGAGTGAGACGCTATAAAAGGCAAAAATGTCACTTTTTTAAAAGTCACAAGGTCATTTGGGGATTTGTGATGATAGGATTTTGACAATTCTGTTTTTGTTGAATGATTAAGCGTATATTTATGTTATAGCTATCGTTTGACCCCTAACATTTCTTTTGGCACTTTTCGCATATTCGCTTCGAGTGAGCTAATTACATTTTCCATCATCCTCAAGTTTGATTGTAAAATCTTTAGTTATTGAAAAAAAATTGAAATCAATATTTTCAGCAAAGTGTATTTTTACATGTTGTAAGGACATAAATGAGGTTTGCTAACCATGTCAGGGTTCAGTAGATCACACTTTATTAAATAAGCAAAACATCCATTATGTACCATTATTTTGGTTATAAGAGATGACTCTGTTACTTTTGAAAGTGACATTTTTGCCTCTTAAATCATGCATCACTCAAGCATTGCTTGACAGATAATTCTTATTTTCACACAAGAGATTAGTCAAGGAGGTGTGGAAATGTTCTGCCAAGTTACTTTTGCCTAAATTATTTATTAAAAGTTATGGCTATTTTGAACAAGGGGAACTTTTTGTTTAGTGTTTATATCAAATTTCATAATTAAATTTTATTTTCCTTTTTTACATTTGTCAATATGAAGAGCGTATAGAGGAGCGCTAGCGTATATGCCCTGTATAAAACTTACATTAATTTGTTGTCTACTTTTTTATTACATTATATCATATCATCATATTGCATCATCATTCGTATCATCATCTCATCATCTCGTATCGTAATTGTCATCATTCATTTTATGTTTTCTGTTGACCGTAGTACTATTGTATGACCGTATTTGTGTCTACAATTAATCATAAAATGATTCGTTTTTATGTAGAAATGAATGAAATACACTGAATTCTAATTAATTGAGTGGAATAAATGATGAATGAATGAATAAATGAATGAATTAATGAATGAATGAAATTGAATACTACTATTATGCAAAGGAGTGGCAGTTACCCATTTTTTTCGATCAAACCTCTTCATATATTATATAAATCATTATAATCCACCATATCATTATAATCACATTCATGATTATATTCATGTATTGGCATTTCTGTATATTATTTCACACCATTTCTCGTAGCTAAGTGGCCAAAATTTATTATCCCAATTTAATTTTCATCTGATTTAGAGAAAGGGTAACCGATATATGTGACTTCCTAAACACTTAAATAATGTTCATTATACATTCATATATCTGTATAGAATTATTTTTCCTGCGTACAAAATATTATTTACAATGATCTGCCAAACACATCTGGAGTGCGTAATACCTGAACTTGTTGTTTTTAATGAGACACAGCATTTGCAGTGGAGGTTATATCAAACAGTATTGTGACCCGTCCACGATACCTGAATAAATTCGCAACGTAAGGAAGTGTAATTTTAGAGTATGAAAGGTGAAGTGTCCTTAAATAAAAACAAATGTATGACCTTTCACATGTTGCAAAAGCTGTAGATATTTATATTTTTCACACAAAGTATTTTCTTTTCTTTTGTTCTGTTTCTAGTATGTGCGACTATTATCAGTTCGGTTGGCTGACAGCGTCATTTTTAACTACTTAGTATATCACGTTATAGACGAGCTCTGTAATTTGTAATTCACGGAGAGGTCAAGGAATGCATGTTTATTTACATACATGTATTTATTTTATGTAAAGCCGCCAATGTTTCCTGATGACAAAACATGGGATTTAGAGTGACGTGCTTTGCAAGCAATCATAACAAAGGTGAGCCACGAAATTCCTTATACAGTGTTTCTAAACAATGGCTACAAGGAAACATGTTTTGATAACATGTACACTCATGCTCATGATTATGCGAATACTTAAAAAAAATTTTTTGAAGTTGCCATTTTCCGTGAACGGTACGTCAGGGATTAATATTTGTCCATCATGGTGTGAAATATTATACCTAATTATTTCAGAGTTTGGGCATTTTGTACGCGTCGATCGACACTTAAAACCTGTATTTTTGTAAATGGCGGTGTTGTTGTTGTTTGTTGAGTCACGTGGTTGGTTACGCGATTCATTAGAATTGCTGAACAGACACTATTTGATGTTATTGTAGTGATAAATGACATTAAATCATATTTATCTGTTTTCTGGGTGAGTTTTTTTAATTTATTTAACTTTTAATACTTTTTATGATTTTTTTGTGGAATTTGAAAAAATAATTATATTAAATTGTATGTTCGCTTCAACGTATTTTAGTTTACTCAGTCATTTTCATGAATCAAAAATTGTTCCTATGCGTTTTGTGAATAAAACTGTCTTGAAAATTTGGACAATATAGTGAGAAAGGAATTGAAGTATCAACAAAATTATTCCATAATTTATGAGCAGGAGTGTTATACTTATTCACGCAAACCTAGTGTTAGGTTTTTGTTTAAAGCTAAGAGGACCCACCTGATAGATTTTAATTACATGTAATTATATTGGCGTTGTCATATTTTGAGTACGTAATTAAGTTTACTGCAATTACGCTCAATCGCTTCGTTGCTGAAGTGACGATTTGTCTATTTTTTCAAAACAATATAATAAGCAACTCGTAAAAATAGTCTTAGAAAATGATTTAAGTGATCTGAAGAAACACGATTTTTGGCATTTTTCATTCTGCTGTTTTATTATTTCTATTCAGAGCGGAATTACAATTCAACAAGGACTTGAAATGACACCCCAATGTGCCAGGTGTACACAAACAAGTGTGAAATGTTCGTAAATAGCGGTACGCTATTTATGGCACTGTACAGAGTGACCACAGGTTTTACCCCTAAAGAGAGAGCGTTTCTGGTCTGAACTACCTGTAACCACTCGTTTCTAAATTCAGATCAAGATTTAATTTCCTAATACATTAATTACCATTTCAGTTTTATTCCTCTCAAGGATTCTTCATACACATTGCCTAAAGATCAAAAATACTGTCGCTATATAAACACTAATATCAATGAAGAGTTATACTTTGTTATTAGTACTACCCAGACAGGCCATGTCTGATTTATAACGACTGAATGAACATTTAAATTTTTTTTAAAGACATGCAGAAAAAATTTCCTCATAGCTCCTATTGAATCAATTATATATTAATTAATACCTGACAATGACTGGTAATATGCTACGTTCGTTGCACATTTGTTGAAAAAATGAATACAAGAACAGATAAACCGCTCACCTTCACTTGCTTTTACGAAAGGTTAATCCCATTACTCGAATTTTTTTCAATTTAAAGGTTAACCAGTTTAGATTACTTGCTCTTAGCAGTCAATGATCGATAATGTAATTCAGTTCAGCTATGATTCCACTGCAATCCAAATATTTCACAAGTTAACAAAGATGTGAATCAAGAACCCGCTCCCTGGAAAAATAGTATAATTCAAAACATAGTAAATATCAACATTAACTCTTAACAGCCACAGAAAGATACAGACTCTATGGATTTGTATGCTTTGTGTGGTGTGTATATTTTCGCACGTCGCACAAGGAGTTAATGGTTGAGTGAAGTTACATAGGAAAGACGACAGAGTATTAAGAGAAAAATCACCGGCAGTCTGAGAAAGAATCCACGGAATCTTAAGATTTTATTTTAATTAATTAAAAATAAAATTTAAAAATTATAAGAAGAAATGACGAAAACAGGCGTTATTTATATCTACATATTATGACAAAATTCAGTAGCCTAGGTATCTTTTGATGGAAATTTTAATACGTCATCAAAATGGCTGCTCTAATAAACAACCCTTAACATTTTCGACGATCGAATCACGCTTTTAAATTATATATTGAATTATTAAGCTAATGTCAGTAACTTATGGTGATTCTAAAAAGCAAAGAAAAAGGAGGAGGAGCAGAAGAAGATGAAGAAGAAGAAGGGAAGGAAGAGAAAAGAAGAGCGAAGAAAGAAGAGAAGAAGAAGAGAAGAAGAGAAGAGAGAAATAGAAGAAGAAATAGAAGGAGATAATGATGGAGAAGAAGAAGAAAAAAAAAGAAAAAGAAGAAAGAGAAGAAGAGGAACGAGGATAAGGAAGTGAAGAAGAAGGAAGAAGACGATAATGAGTAAGAGAACAACAATGTGAAAGGACGAAAATGGAAGAGAAGCAGAAGAAGGAAGAGTAGAAAGAGGAGGAGAACAATAGCAAGAAGAAGTAGCAGTGGTAATAATTTATGACTAATAATAATAGAAAATAAGAAGGCATCCCTGGCAGTGTAATAGAAATATTTTTTTTACGCTTAAACAGTTACAATATCAATAACACCTTCTTCCCCGTCTGACAGGAAATCTAGATTTAAATTTAAACCGGAATCGTCATCATTTATAGGTTCCTTTGAACTATCAAATATACGTGTTACATAGACGTGGTCACCCCAATTACTCGGGGAACTATCTTGTTGCTCCTCATCCCTGCTAATCTGACCATTGATGGCTTTGCGTTTGGGTAAATCTCTATCGGTGTCCGTTTCTTTTGAATACGTATTGTCGTTTTGGATCTCTTGGTCAAATTCAGTGTTGTCCAACCCACTCTCTCCCTCACTTCGGGGCAAAGTGTCCTGTGGGTAGCTATCATCATCAAATGCAAAGATCGGATTATGGGTTTCGATAATGGCGTCCACGCGCAGCGCGGGTGCACCATTCGCGAACAGACCAACCTGACTATGATCTTCTCGCAGGTCAAGGGGTGAACCGGAAGGACTCCGGTCAGTGTCCGTACAGTCCGCCATGGTAGTCTCAAGCACCAAGGGATTCGTATCTGTCTCCCACTCTAATCTCCCTTCAAATCCGTCACCTCCTGCAATCTCTGCCTGTCCTCGTCTCTTTGCAGATTTGGTATTAAACGTGACTCCCCCTTTTGCTCTTCCCAATTTGGTCAGTATGACCAGGAGACATATGGCGACGCCGAGGAAAGCTATAAATCCACACGAGAGTCCTACAGCGAGGGCCGTGATGCTGACGCCGCCGTAGTTCCCGGCCGGCGTTCGTCTGGTGGTCGTCTGCAAGTACGGGGTAGTTTCATTCAATGTGGCCAGGGATCCCGTCGTCAAGTTTGATGGTTGCTCTGTTTGAACTCCACTTGTCATCAGTACTGTCGTTGGTGGCGGGCTTGAAGTCGTTCTCATAGTGGTTGCGACCTCACTTGTTACCGAGGGTATCTCCAAGGGGTAATACAATGAGCGAAGCTGTGATGACATGTTCTTGTAGATAAATCAGAGAACATGACACAACTGGTTCTGTCAGATTAGTGGTCATATTAGAAACTACGATGACAGCAGTAGAATCGTCCGGGCTGCTGATTGTGTATTGGTTTGGCGCGAGTAACGCGTTGAGCGTTAGCTCAACCGTTGTACCGGGCAAGCTCGTTTGACAAGTAAAAGTTTGACTTCCTCCAAGCTGTACTAATGCTAAGGTGGGATTAAGGTCTATGTAAGATGCGACGGGGTCGGTGACGATCCGCAATTGCAGCTGATTAAAATCAACGTGGCATGTTTTTGGACTTGATGGGCAAGCATCCGTCGCCGGTGGGGTCGCTGTACAGCTAAATATGTCGGTTACTGTTAATGACGTCACTTGTACGGCGGCAACACTTGTGATTAATTCTCCAGTTTGAAATACAGAAGTATTAGCGATACCGTTCCAAGCTAAACTCCAAGGTGGGCGTCCAGTCTCACTGAGACAGGTCAGCTGGACTGCGTCTCCTTCTCTAACGATATGACCCGTTGTCGTGTTCAATGTACAGACTGGGTATGTGGAATTCGGGCCGAAATTTGGATCGACCTGCATCGAATCCGACGATGAGCTATTTGATCGACACGTGTATGCCCCCATGTCTTCCATCCGTAGCGTCGTAAAATTGATGAAAACTAAGTAACATTCTGAAGCCAGCGGATTTGTAGTGATATATACACGAGGAAATAAGGCAGTTGTAACTGAAGACCCATTATAGATTTCGATTTCGTTGCGGTAAACGGACACGATTGGATCGGGACTAAGGCATAAGATGTTCCAATTTTCTCCGGCACACGGGGAATTGATATCCGCGCTGATTGTTATGGTGCCATTCGTGCACAGGCCCCAGACGCCATGTTGACAAGCAATGGCAAAGAAGGTCGCAAGAACGACGTCGAATCTGACAAACCGTGTCCACGTCATCTTTGTCTTCTTAGATGATCATTCCAACATTGCGACTGAATAGTAGATCCTCCAGCTCCAGGCATTCACTGAATACAGAAAAGACAGACAGAAAAGAAATCATTAATCAACAACACGGCATTATAGGGTGTGTCACACTGTCCCAAAATTGACACAAGATGGCCACACGAGTATGAATTTTCATTTTCAGACAAAGCTGGCCCGAAAACGTCTGAAGCTGGTACGTTAAAACAAAAGTTGTATCTAAAAGCTAGAAATGAAAAATAATAATAACAATAGCACTAACGTTGATAATGATAATGGTCATCGTCATGATCATCATCATACAGCTGATCTACATTTCAACAGAAAACTACCACACACTAATTACCACAACACCATTAAATACCATTTACCACAGAACTACCACTCACCAGTTACCACAGCACTATAGGACATCTATTATCACAGCTGTACCACACATCAGTTACCGTAGCAATACCACATACCAGATAACGCAACACTACTACACACTTTTTGCCCCAACACTAACATGTGCCAGTTGCCACCTCACGACCACACACCAATTACCACAACACAACATTTACCACAAACTAGTTTCCACATCCCTACCGTACATTATTTACCATAGCACCACCACAAATCATTTACCACAACGCTACCACACACCAGTAACCACAACACGAGCAAATAGGCCTACTATTTACCACAGCAGTACTAAACACCTTGACCTCAGCACCACACACCATTCACCACAGTACTTCTACACTTCTGTAAGCACAGCTTTACCACACACCAATTTCCACAGCAATACTGCACACAATTTACAACAGCACTATCATACACCATTTACTACATTACTATTACACACTAGTTACCGCAGCACTACTAAACATTATTGATCACAGCACTACTACTCATCATTTACCACATCACTAATTCGCATAATTGATCACAGCACTACCACACACCAGTTACCATAACACTGCTAAACACCATTTACCACTGCACTGCTACCCACCATTGATGACGGAACTACCACGCACTAGTTACCACAGCACTGTTACACATTGGTTACCACAACACTACCACTTACGCATATTACCACAACACTATTACACACCATTTACTACAGCCCTACCACACATTTACCAAAACACTACCACACACCATTTACCCCTGCACAACCACACACCAGTTGCAACAACACTGCCACACACCATTGTTCACAGCACTACCACACACCAGTCACCACAGCACTGCTACACACCATTGATCACGCACTACCACACACCAGTCACCACAGCACTGCTACAAATCTTTGATCATAGCACTACCACACACCGGTTACCAAAGCACTACTGCACTACATTTACCACAGCACTACCACACACCAGTACCACAGCACTACCACACACCAGTTACAAATACACAGCAGTTACCACATCACTACTACTTTTAGCCAAGGAGTTCCTTGGTTATATCCATAGGAAATTGCTGTGTAATATCCTATAACTATTTGTACCACAAGATATACCGTACCACTGAACCACATGGATACCACAGCCAGCTATTCACCTTCCACACGAATCTATGGTACAACAGATTGACCACGCCTA
>JZLH01S0082695.1:8429-20832 GCA_001188425.1 Eucidaris tribuloides | reverse complement strand
AAAAACAAAAACAAAACAAACAAAAACAAAAACAAAACAAAAAAGCCAAATATCCCACTCAACGGGACTGGGGGTTGGCGCGCCAATTTTGTTTTTCACCGCCAAATTCGCGATCGAATCAGCAGCCGAAAAGTCGCTGGGGGGGGGAGGGGGGGGGGGAGAAGAAGAAAAAGTATTCATTACAAAAAGTCAAGGGACATCTTCCATAGGCAGAGTACGATTTGAAATAGTACTGATCTGAGCGCATAGGCAGGTATAGGATTAATACATGCAGCTCTACTTTACGAGCCGAAAGCTGCTCAGTGATGTAACAGGAAGTAAAACTGATTCAAATGAAAATCTAGTTCTTTCACTTGGTGTAGATGCCAAAAATGTACATTTTTGTGAAAATTTTACATAGGTACCTTTTGAGTTGAAAATTAGGTGTTTTTCTCTTCGGAATCGGTGCGCCGTGAAAGACACAAATTTTCGCAGTGTTTATTGAATGGCGCGTGCGGGAGCAGGGAGGAAAAAGTCTTGCGAAGGGCTACTTTGAGACGTAAAATGACCATTATTCTCTTCGTAAAATCAAAAGTAACTCATGCAAATGAATAGATAGATACTAATGAATGTTCATTTCAATATCTAGCAAATTTGAAAAACTTTCCCAAGGTACTATGCAATATATCATAAACCGTCTCCTTAGACGGAATCTGCCTTTAGTAATCTCTGTTTACCGCGTGATCTCTCCGGGATACAGCATTCGATTGGCTTATAGTTTTTCGGGCGGGTGCAGTCACCGCGTGATAATTTCATTAATATTCATGAGTGTAAATGCCTTAGGCGGGCCAGCGCGCGCTGATTGAAAAACATGTATGGACGCGTACAAATTATGTCAGGTCCACGCGGCCCGCGCTTACACCCTCATGTTCTAATAACAGTTAAAAATTGTTGTTGTTAAATTGTTATCCTTAGTAGATTAGATAAGAGAGTTAATAAATGTATGCATTAACGCATTCATTCATTAATTATCTATTCATTCACTTATTGCTATATCATTAAACTCAGTTCTTTTAACGTCCCCCTCCTCATATCATGGGCGCGTCTGTGTTATTTTTTCGGTCGCGCGCGTGCAAGCGAGCGCCGAGCAGCGTTGTTTAGCTGTATTCTGTAACGTAAGGCGGCGGACTCGTTGGGGAAAATCCTACCGTATGGCATTTTAGCAACCGTAGGGAGTAGGGAACCTACGGGGAAAATGACCATCCGAGGGGAAAGTAAGTATTTTTTGATGATTTGTAGGGCTATCGATATCGTGTAATTACGAAAACCATTACCTACCCAAGCGGCCGCATTATCGAGGTGATCACAATGTCAACTTTCTCAATCAAAATAAATCAATTGCAATTTACTAGCTTATTTTTGTAGAGGAAAACTTCCTTCGTAGAGCAAAAGTCCCAAAAGTGGATTTTTGTATTGGCTATCGTGGCGTAGGGGGGAAAAGCAGTTTTCGTAGGAAAAAAAACCGCATGCGGCGTAGGTGAAAATTACAATTTTAATTTGAGTGGCAGCCGTGCTACGTACGCGGTACCGTCGTATATCCGTAACAGAAATTGTTGTAAGGGAAAGGAGGGCATGTTAATCCAACCTATGGCTTTCTCATAAATTAAGATCAAATTTCAAACTTGGTAAGTTTTCATTTCTTTTTATTCGTAACTCTCCAGTCGATTAACAGGAGATTTTGAAGCCTGGCTGTATAGTGTAACGTTAGGCCTATTGAATTGGGGGGGGGGCAAAATCCCCCCACCTAGTGAGCGACCTTTGGGCTGCTTTTCGGGCCTCATTCCTTTCTATAATTTTATGTTTGCAGGTAGCCCTCTTTTTAAAATTTTCAGCGGCAGCTCCTATCTACAGGAAGGACATAAGCGAAGTGTGGGTTTAACTGAAATGAAATGAAGTACGAATAAACCTGGATAGCAAGGGAAATTTGCCAAAAAAAAAAATGTCATGAATTTTAAAAGCTCTAAAGCAAGTGGTGATCATCATTGTAAAGAAAAAATAAAGATCGATGGTACTATTATTGAACAAAGGAATAATGTTAAATTGATCAATGGTACTATTATTGAACAAAGGAATAATGTTAAATTTTTAGGGGTGGTGATTGATGAATTTTTGACATTGGACGACCATATAGGCCTACATCAATATCACGTTGCATAGGAATCATGTTAAAAGTTAAATACTATTTACCTCCAAAAGCATTGCTTACAATTTATAATTCTATTTTAATTACCACATGTATCTTATTGCAATAATTATCGTGTAGGGGGTCGTTTAAGTCAAAAAATCATCAAAGTCTGTTACAACGGAAGAAAGCTATACGTTTATGTGCAGATGTTGGTTATTATAAAAATACAAATCCAACATTTAATCGCTTTAAAACTTTGAAAATTGATGATATACACAATTTACAAATTGCTTTGTTTATGTACAGGTTTCGTTCTCAACAGTTGCCACACACATTTACACGTATGTTTCAATTGAATTCTGTTATTCATAAGTATCCCACAAGATCTTCACAAATTTTCATTTGTTAAATCCTAACTGCGCTAGCCCATAAATCTATAAGACATGCTGGTCCAGACACCTGGAACGCCATACCCGCAACAATACGAAATGCCTCAACTTTGATTAAGTTTAAATTTGCATTTAAACAGTCTATTTTGAGCAGATGTTTATTATAGGTTAGTACTTTTATGCAAAATATGGTCTCATGGGTTTGCATATGAACACCCAACTGGTATTCCTATTGACTTCGTGCAGCGACTGACACGTTACCAGGCTGTACTGACAAGCTTATCACCAGTATTAATGTATTCATGACAGATGCGAATTTTCTTTAGCCTGCTTTGTGTATATACAATACATCTTTTCTTACGTGGTAGTTCGTCTCACAGCCAGGGCTTTTATTAATTTGGTTATTATGTCCTTGAGGGCGTCTTGTTCAAGCCTTATTGTGCTTATGACCAACCCCTCCGCATGCCAATGTTCAATGAATCTTGTGTAATTTTCATATATTATTGTACTTCAATGAACTTATTGTTGCCTGGAAAATAAAATCAATGCAACAATCATCAATAAAAGCAGTGGCGTAGCCAAGGGGGGGCGATGGGGGCGATCGCCCCCCCTAAGATTTGGCCAAAAAAAAAAACTGATGTGAAGCCGCCGCCTTCATTTCCTTGTTTTTTTTTTCCTGTTGAAATATCTACAGCAATATACATCAGGCGCGGATTTAGATATATATATTTTCCTAAGCGTGGTAAGAAACATGTCAAAATTTTCGGCGCGCTCCGCGCGCAAAATTGCATATACAGGTTAACATTTTTTCGTGCAGATCGCGACGCAAAATTGAATACTAGTATAATAATAATAATAATAATGATGATAATAATAATAATAATAATGATGATGATGATGATGATGATAATAATAATAATAATAATGATGATGATGATGATGATGATGATGATGATAATAATAATAATAATAATAATAAAACGATATGTTTACTTCCAAAACTGGACGTGGTTAAAAAAAATGTAAAAATTGCAGTTGGCCTATAGTCTAACATTTTTCGTGCAGAGCGCGCCGCAAAATTGATATTGTGCAAGTTTAAAAGTTTTATAGTGTCTTGGGCTGCTTTTTAAACATACTTTTGCATTACGTTTGCAGAATATTTTCAATTTGTCAGATTAGGGGGCAGCAAAACAATATGTTTGTCACAAAATATTTTCATTGGCGTGGTTAAAATGTCAAAATTTTCGCTCAAAACTGTATGAAATAACAATTTCTTAGCGCGCAAAGCGCGCCACAAAAGTAATTTTGTATGTTACTGCATTATGTTGTGAAAAATTTTTCAAGCTTTTTTTTTAATCCGGGGCAAAACGATATGTTTGGCCCAAATATTTTCATTGGCGCTACCTCCCAGGATCAACGCTTGCATAAACGAACACACACACAAAAATCATCCAGTACCTCAAGCTTTATGTATAGGAATTTCCACAATTCTGAACTCAAGGTTTACTGTTTTCAGGTAAGATGCCAAATGGACTAAAAAAAGGCAACATTGTACATTTTTAAAGGTGCAAATGCAAAATTTTCTCACACCATATCCTCCCTCATCATGCTCATTTATATTTAGGCCTAAATGGTCACATAACTTCTTAGTTTACTGCAACAAGATGATGATCTTAAAAACTCACACTAATGGAGAGGTCCCCTCGTAGCCAATTTATGAACACGTTCTGCATGGAAGGTGATCCCTCTCACGCCTTCCTCAATTTTTTTTTTATACATTACCTAAGAATTACTTATAGGGGTAACCGGACCTTCCCCAAAGCTATATAATTTGTCTAATTATCCAAAATTACAAATTAAAAGTATGAAATATTCAGATCAATTTGTCACTTAAGAAGCAAAATATGTAGATTTGTAAAGGTGAAATTGCAATTTTTCCTACCCTTGGAGGGGAAAACCAAGTGTATTTGTTTTCTGTGTTTGCATGGCGAATCTTTACGTACAATTATAGAATTTCGTTGTGAAAATGTGATTTTTTTTTTGGCTCGCTCGCTACGCTCGCTCGCATATTAGAATTTATATTTTTTCGTCTCGGGGCCGTCATCAGCACAATCTACTTGGGGGCTTAACTTGCCACAAACATCATGAGAGTGATTGTATTGTTCTGTATTGAATAGAAAAAATTATGTGACTAAAAATAAGTGAATTTTGCACTAAATGGCGTCAAATAGTCATGATAAAGCAGAAAGGATAGTATTTTAAGCCGTAGAGCTTCCACAGTCAGGATCCCGCCCGCAAGGGACCTTTGCGCAATTGCGCTTATTATGTAGGCTATATTGAGCACAATTTTTTTTAGCCCCTCGTATTTGAAAATCTTGAATCCGCCCCTGAATATACTGCCTTATCTTAATCAGTAGGACTGTTTTAAGTCGATAAAACATGCCAAAAACATGCACCAAATCGCACAATTAATTCCATCAAAATTCCAAAAGCTCTCACCGTGGGAGGGGGGGACACCCCCCTCCCCACACCCTCCCCCCCCCCCTCGCTCTCCACACCCTCCCCCCCTCGCTCGCTTCCGCTCGCTGGGCTCGGTCGCTTCGCTCCCTCGCATATTCCGCCCTCCTAAGATCAAATCCTGGCTACGCACTGATGTGTAACTGTCGCAAGACAGCGGAGCACACTGATTGGTTTAAAACGGCTAAACTCCGCGCGACCTTCGGCTTACGGCTTTGATCGGACAATTTTCATGTATTTTATTGTTTTGTGAATTTCTTATGTATTCTTTGTTTTTTCGACCTTTTGTTTTTATTATTTTTTCGTGAACTATTGTCGGGGACACTTTTTTCGATCATAAACAGCAGTAAACTTAATCCATTTCAGCCAGTAATAGTAAAAATAAATCATACATTTATGATTTTTTGCGCTGCAAAACACAATTCATTGATTTTGTACACAAAAAATCACGTTTTGTTGAGCATTGTGGAGTTGCCATGCATGTACGAAAAGTCGCGCAGCCGTGCGTAACGGTATGTCCGATTTTTTTTCGAAAATGGTCTTAAATGATGCCACGAGTACTTGAAAAGTACAAAAAGCATGTGAACGGCGCGGATCAAAAAATTTCGCGCGCAGCGGTAAATCGCGCAATTGTGGGGGGGGGGGGCATTATCCCCCCCCCCCACAGACGTACCAGATTTATCTAGACTCCATTCTCTGATTGGCTATTAGAAATACGTAACAGATGGCGGCCGCCACGAATCCATTAGAAAGATTTCCATTTTCCATAGGAAGACGTGTAACAGATAAGGTGTGAATAATTCATTGATTACGTCAGATCAATTTTCCAAATATGAAAATCCCTTTCCTTATTTTGGAAGCCATCACTTATCTTAATGCGAGTATGACACGCCTCTTTCAGACGTGCACTAACCATGCAAGTCTATGTGATGCTCGGTCCACTTTTAATCTCACTGGTCTTGCTAGTTTAATATCACTCTTTGACAAGAATAATTTGGATCATATTTGTGTTTTGCGTCAAAGGCAGGTCGAAAATTTCTGTAATTCACATGGGGCGTCTTATTATAAGATCTATACATGATCTATACATACATTGCATATTTCCAGCAATTACATTGATTAATCATTTTTAATTACTACACATATTCCAAGTGAATGTAATATTAGATGTAACTTTCTCACAAGACCTAGCCTGAGTTAGAAGTCTAATAAACTTTAACGTTCTACATTTGCATCTTTAATTTTTATAATCTTTTCCCACAGCAGTCGCAAAAACATCGGACAATTAAGTCGATATCAATAATCTAACGACCTTAGCACATAGGGGGGGGGTGCATTTTGTTATAAAACACTTGGCTTCAGGAGCGTTATATACTTTGGACAGATAGCTCCAATAATTATCTGGACGATATTTTGCAGGACCTGTGTAGTCAAGTAAGAGGAGTAGCCTGCGACAATTCTGTAGAGATCGGTAGTTATAATACCAGAAAATGATGACAACTCGATACACAGACCTTCCCCTAGCTTAGGCTACGTAGGGTAGTCCTGGGCGCCTGCCGTAAATCCGGATCGGGAGATAGTTTCTCACCAAAAATAAGTTGAAGCCTTCGGGAACAAGACTGAAAAACCAGAGACCAGGTCTTTTCAAAAGACTAAGTTCAGGCTCATTACGAATCCCACACATATAATGTACCTGCCTATGCTATGGTATACGCCTGGATTATCAGTAGGCGTATCGGGATCCACCAGTCCAACCAGTAGATTGAATGCTTCAACCTGTGCATCAAGCTGCTTTCGCTTCTCGCTCTGTTGCTTGTTTTTTTTTTTTTACTATTTTCATGCATTTACCATACTACGATCTTAGACAGATTTATTTACGGTAGATCTAACCTAGGAGATAGGTACCTGTAAAATATCTTGTCAAGATCGTATGTACGGTATTAACTGACGGTGTCTGGTCGTTTTCTTCGGAACCCTCATTTAACAACAGTCTGACCTAATAATGTCATTACTGTTAATGACTGGTCCCTAGGAAAACGGACAGTACACGAGTCAGCTCTAGTCGTAATGCCTTAAAAATCACAGACACCGTCGGTCCTAGTAGTAGGCCTATGCCTGAAAAACGTCAAAAAACTAATAAGTTAGATAAACAGGCTCTAAGCCTTCGGTTTAAACCAGTTTAGTTCCTAGACTGCTAGATCAACCTTACTACAAATTTATAGATCTAACGTTTAGTCTCAGGAATCAGAGTCTAGCCTTAATCTTTAGTAACAGTTAAGTTAGATCTAAGTTAACTTTACAGGTAACATTCATTCTAAGTGTTAGAGTTCTAAGTAAAAAGCAAGCATCTATCAGTCTAAGCTTATGTAACTTTCTGTCGATTTAGCCCGCCGGACCCGAACACGAAGTGTTCGCGGCCAGCGCGCGGCTCGGGTTACTGTCGATGAGTGATTGTCACACAGTGACAGTTGCACTGTCATGACACGGAACACTTGAGTTATGACAGTCAGTGGGTCTTTCTCGTACAGATTAGTAGGCTAGACTAGCCTTAAATCTAGTTTTATTGTCCAACGGTTGGGAGTCTACTCTACTTCAAACTAACGTTAGGGTATACCCCCAAGAAAACTCGTGTAGAATTAACGTTTAGAAATCTATTTAACCGAATGTGACTAACCAAAACTAGTGCAAGCCGTCTGAACGTTAAGTTGACATTAAACGTTTCTAGGATAGCCTAGGTAAGGCGGGCCGGTGATTTCGAACGCTGAATCAGATCCGTCAATCCGCAGTGGCGGGATCCAGGGGGGGGGCCGATCGGCACCGGGCCCCCCCTTTTTTGGCGCGCAAAAAAAACAAGAGCGAGGGAAAAAGGGAAAGGGAAAGGCGAAAAGGGAAAAGAAAGAAAAAAAAGGGCGGAAAGGAAAAGAAAAGGAGGAGAGAGCCAAAAAAAAAAAAAAAAAACACCTACACAATGCACACACACACACACAACACACACACACACACACACAACACACACACACACACACACACAACACACGACCACAAATAATGCAAAAAGAAATGTGATGTGATTCCCAAGGATAACATAATTCCATATTGTTTCATCTTATTAAAATTCAACTTTAGGGCGGAACAGCGATGCATACTTAATTTCAACCATTTTTTGAATTCACATTGCAGACATTTGTAAACGTTAGCAAGAGGGGGGATAAATTGCTCCATCCAGTTTTTTTTTTAGGTTTTTTTTGTCGTACATTTTAAATTTGTCTGGTTATTTGTACAACAAATGAACATGTTATTTTGTAGTTCGTACTTTTAAGAATATCGAAATTACCAACAAAGACTGCCCAAAAAAAGGCAAACTTGTTGGATTGCCTAATGCAAAAATTTCAAGCTCTCTCTCTCCCGCTCGCCTCGCATAATAACCACGTGACTTTTTTTTTAATGTTGGTGCTTTGCCGGTCGTTCATAATATCGTGTCATGAGTTTAGGAAAGGAAGTTATAATAAAGCAACCAATAGAAATTTTAAGACGGGTAGAAGTAGAATGTTAGAGCATTTATTCTGAAGTGTTGGAATGATAATGTCTTAATGGGTAATGAAGCGTAATATCTCCTTATCCATTTCTACGCATGTATCAAGATATATGTTTATCAAGCGGCTCGCTCGCTCGCTCGTGCATCGCGCATAACAGTATATTGATTTTGAGTTAACTGCACAGTACAACTGCCGCCTTTATGTAATGTTAAAGTGTTCATAATGGGAGAGAATGTAGCAGTTACAGCTAATTTCAGATTGACGGAAGCTGCAAGAACAGATGTGGTTATCGTAAACATGAAAGTACTCTGTACTTCTGTCGCCCCGGTAGCCGGCTTGCGCTTATGCCCTCAAAATGTGCGCATCGGCGGCAAACGGATTCGGGCATGATGCCGCGTCACGCAGCGGGGGGGGGGGGGAGGCCCCAAAGTTTCTGTGCGAAATTTTATGTTTCTGTTTTTGATAGACAATATTTCTAAAATTTCACCCAAATGGCCACCAGATCGTCAATTTGAAGCCAAAAATGCAAAAACTCCCTGGTGTTGCGGGGGGCGGGGGACACCCCCTCCCACACCCTCCCCCTGCTCGGGCGCTGCCCGCCCTCGCTTTGCGTTGCTATCCCACATTAAAGGAAATAATCTTGCAGCATCCGAAAAAAAAAATCCTCCTACGCCCATGATTCGGGCCCCCCTTTTTGAAAAATCCTGGATCAGCGCCTTGAGCCGGATAGCTTAGATTTCTTAGTGAGGAAAGTCTCCTTAGACTTACCTTTGACTTTCGTTGAACAAGTTGTTATGTAGAAAGAACTATCGTCTTCATCATCGAGTCCAGCGAGGATTCGCCATCTTGTGTATTTTGTACTTGTTGGCGTGTAAAAGGCATGCAGCCATTTCACAGCCGGTGTAAAATTTGCATTGCCTGCCGACAAAACGTGTTCGTATGCTAATTGAAATTTATGATGCTCTCGTTAGAGGCGTGTCATACTTCAAATTGACAGGTGGTGAATTTTCAAATAAGAAAATGCTTCCTCTTATATTTGGGAAGCTGGTGACGTAGTTGGTCTTATCACCGTATCTGTTAACACGTTATCCCTATGCGAAATGAAATCTTCTAAAGGGATCGTGCAGGCGGGGCCAAGATGGACGTCTAGATAAATCTAGTACCGTCCGTGCCCCCCCCCCCCCCCCCCCGTGGTTTAGGGTATTTAAAATGTCCAGATTTTCACCAAAAACTATGTATTCTACTCAAAGCTTCTATGACAGGTGTTTATTTATACTAATGTTCACATAATTGTGACACGATTTGAAGCCTGATCTTCATTCATTTTACCGTTTTCTGCGTTGCAAATCCCTTATTCTGTCTTTAGATATGATTATGACGAAAGCTGGTAAAATGACCAATTTACCACTTTTACGCTAGGAAGAGTGGGCTGCTGTATTCTCAAAGCCAACGATAGTTATCACCCTTCAAGATAATACAATTATTTACTGAGTAATTCTTAACATTATTCATTTCTAATCCTACGAATGAAGTGTTGCCTGTAATTTATTTGTCCAGGTATTTGGAATATAACAGTTGATCTATTGATAGCTTAACTTGATGATATTATTGAGTTAAAAATTACAGCTATTCTCGTAGCTACAGGTAGCACAATTGTGATTTATCCTTTTTGCGGTTAATCAATACGTGTATCTCGAAATTCAAACGCATTGCACATTGACAGGAAAAATTTTAAAGCTGAGATTGCAACATCTTGACTTCGATGAAAGTAGCATGTAACGAGAAATTCTAATTTCCTGCTTATGTACCTAAAATCTGCTATATGTCATTTCAAGCATTAATACATGTCCAAACAAATTTGTACTGGATGTTATAAATTGTTTTTATTGCCTTATGTTTGTATGTTTTATGCCCAAAAACAAAAAATTAAATCGTTCAGCGTTCATCCAACTGTCGTCGTCAAGTCGATTTTGCGTCAAAATATTCGAATTTGAGATTTTTGTCCAAGAAAATGAAAGTACAGGTTCGTACTCTAGATATGGCTTAAATTTCTAGGTAGCAATTTTATTTATTTTCGTGAGATAATTTTACAGGCGATGCCATACACAATTTTGATAAAATGCGGCAAAATCCAGTTGGAACGTGTTACAATGTAGCACAGCAACAAACAACTGCGTGCACTTTAATAATGCAAATTACGCGGTCAGATTCAGTCGTATCTGCCGCTGCATTAGACTTTTGCCACGTGCAAAGAGATATACGACGGTTTGCTGATCCGCGCGTATTGAAAATGTGTCCGGTCGTGTTTGTATTCTCTATGGGCGTTTTAGTACAAGGGAAAATCTTAACCGCTCAAACCGAAATTACAAGCATGTTGCTTTTTTTTGCGATTATATTTCCTCTGATTCTTGGTTCTGCTATTAAAACATAAAGATAACAATGTTAAAGCAATTGTCTTGTTATTACCCATAGTAACTTTCTTGTCAATGAAAATCTTGTAACGCCTTTGAGACAAAAAGTTGGCAATTTATAGTCCAACTATTTGAAGTCGATTTTCTCTGAAATGGATTTCGCACTTCGTAACGCGATACGACGGTTCGGATGACCACGACGAAATATTCAAACATCAACTTTTTCAAATTATTTTTAGCAGGAAATGGTCACCATTGATGCGATGGATCTCTAGGAAGGTGGAATGCATGTTGTTGAGTGTTGCACTAAACAGTGGAAACTGATGAGTTCTGTATGAATGAATAAAAACAATGTGAACGTATTTATTCTCGCTTTTTATGCCTCCGCAACAAAGTTGCGAGGCATCATGTTTTTCCGGGTTGCTGCATCCGTCCGTTCGTTATCGGTTCTCGTTACCGCGATAACTTGAGAATGGATGAGTCATTATTTTTAAATGTAACTTGGACCTGAAGTATTATAAAACACCAATAAACTGATTAGATTTTGGAGCTAAAAGCGTCAAAGGCTCAGAAGGTCAAAGGTCACAACGGCCCTAAAAAAGATTCTGATTTGGGCTCATGATACTTAAAGATCGGCACGTCGGATTTTGATGTAACTTGGGCAAGTATTGTAATTAAAGGCACCAATGAACGATTAGATTTGGAGCTCGAAGGTCAAAGGTCATTGCGCCTAAAATATGTCCTTGATTGAGCCTTCATTACTGTGATCACTGGAGGAACGTCTGGTCGGGATGGTTGATGTAACTTGGGAGAAGTATCTAAAATAAGACACCATTGACTGATTCGATTTTAGCAGTTGAAAAAACGTCATGAGGCAAGGTCAAAGGCCGCGTTACATTTCTGAATTGAGCTCATTGTCGCAATTAATTTAAGGAACTGCTTATCGGGATTTTACTGTAACTGGTCAGTCGTCACAAGCGGGCTTATTCAGCTCATTAGATTTTGCTTACCATCGGTAACTTGAGCTTTTCAAAATAATCAGATGGATGGAGTGCGCGACTGCGGGCAGGCATACCATCGACTGCGTGCAAGTCGAAACTGCTCTAGTTTGGTATTGAAAACAACGTTGACATATGTTTTTTCTCCATTCTATCAGAAACAAGAGAGTTTGTCATAAACATGCACCCCTTGTATGTCCTATGCCATTTCATCAGCGCCTTGGTATGGCTCTCTTCTATAATGTTATCCAACGTTATTGTCCGTATAGGCCTTTCCCGCCATCTTTCCTTTAATAATGGCATCGTTTCATCAATTAGGCGTGTTGTGTGACTGTGTTGTGTGTGATGTGTGTGTTGTGGTGTGTGCACCTGTATGTGTGGTATCCTA
>JZLH01S0082678.1:36062-55032 GCA_001188425.1 Eucidaris tribuloides | reverse complement strand
GAGCTTATGCTTATTCATCTAATTGGTCTTGCTACCATGGTAACTTGAAGCTTTTCAAATTACATCAGTTGGATGGGACTGCGGACTGCGGAGGCATACCCATCGACTGCGCGTAGTCGAACTGCTCTAGTTTGAGGTAAGAGGTTTTAACAACCCAGCGATGATATAACCTTGACTAAAGCTATCTTTATCCCACTCTACAGTCCCCAGATGTGCCAATCAGCTACCCATCCTTACAGAGTCACCATGTCAGTCTAGCTTTAAATCACCCGCTATATATTCACTTGGGAACCATACCAGAAGTGGGGGAGAACTCTCAGGATAAATTGCTTCCAAGCCATAGTCTAACAGAAGCATCCCTGCCATGCGATATACACCTAGTCAATTTTAGGTAAGTACATGTACATAGTCAACAAGTAGTCCTTTTGCCTGCAAAAGGCTGATCGACATTTATTTTTACAACAAGGTACAGGGAATGATCTATAAAATAATACAACATTTATATAATATTGGATGGCTTTGAGGTGGACACAAGAAAATATTGTACGACTTGTGACAAATATCGGATGAGTCGCAGACGAGTCCGATATTTTCATAAGGAGTACAATATTTTCTGTGTCCACCGAAAATAAGCCATCCAATGTTATCATTATTATCTAAATCCACAAGAAAATGTACAAAATTGAAATTTAACAGAATCATTTAACAGAAATTCAAGAAATCACCAGTATTTTATCGAGGACAACTGTCCTTCGTGAGAATTCATGTTATTCTTGCTATGCACCTGAAATCGCATCGCCCTCTTAATTTGGTAAATTTTGCAAAGCAAGCACATGATATACAATAATAATGATGTAGTGTGATTCTTGTTTTAAAAAATGCTTAATTTTATGATACATTGTGATTGAAATATAGGCCTGCTGGATCAGCTCGTGTATGGGTAAACAAGAAATTACACGGATGTATCCAATATTTTTCCTCATTGTACAATATTTTCCGATACACCCCTTCGTCTAGCCACAGCGCGTATACGTGCATTCCTTTGCACGCGGGATACGCAATAATATCGCGCGCTTGAAACCCCCTATTCAAATAATAATTTATAATACAACATTTCCAGATACAACAGGTACAAATACAATCTATTATAGAAACGGCACCAAAACCTGACGCATTTTTTGAGCGTAGCCCGGAAGAGCATGGTGAAGCATAGGCCCGTAGCCGGGCGACCGTGCGCCTGGCTGGTATAGGTACGTACGTAACTGGAAGACAGTGTTCCTATCACTCGCTTGCTGTAGATAAAAAGTCGCAGCCGTTACCAGGCGGAATTCTCATTGGCTGTTCGTCCGTTGTATTTTTGGCGAAACATTGCGAAACGTAATTAATCGCGTCCTCGAAACTACAGTCACACAACAGTGACACAACAGGTAAACTTTTGCTTTGCTTTCGCCAGATCTAAGTTTTTGGTGTGGGTAAATGTGTTTTGGTCGGCCGCCCGGCCGTGCTATGGAGTGTGAGGGGCCAAGGCATAGGGCCTATCATAGGGGGAGTGACAATGTTGTTGTGCGCTGTACTACTACTAGGCTGTGTGCTGTGTAACCAAGGGAGCTCGCGGCCCTGGCGGGCCGCAGACTCCCTGGGTATGTGCTGTGTTGTGTCCATCACCTGTCCGAGGATGGAAGGGCTTCTGAGGGTGGTATGTGGTGGGCGGGGGAGGGCAAGGACAGGTAAAGTCAGGGGTGGTCAACAGGGGTGGCTGGGGGGAGGGGTGGTTTCCCCCGCCCCCCCATTTGTGGTGGGGATGGGGTGGGGGAGGGGTCGCTTAATAGGGACTGCTAGCAGGCGGTGCAACAAGGGTGGGTGGGGGAAGGGGTTGCTTAGGGACTGCTAGGGGGTGGGGGAAGGGGTTGCTTAGGGACTGCTAGCAAGGACAGGTAAAGTCGAGCGGTGCAACAGCGGGGTGGCTGGGAGAAGGGGGTGGTTGCAATCCCCCCCCCCATTTGTGGATTGGGGAAAGGGGTTGCTTAGGGCGGTTGCCTCCCTCCCCTCGAATGAGCCTTAATTCGGAACAGATCACAAAAAAATTCAGGTAGTTGTGGTGGGGGGGAAGGGGGATGCTTAGGATACTTATGGAAGGGCTCTTTGTTGGGAACAGATTCAAAAAAACATTCAGGTGGTTGTGGTGGGCGGGGGAAGCAGGCAGGACAGGTAAAGTCAGGGGTGGTGCAACAGGGATGCGTGGGGGAGGGGTGGTTGCCCCCCCCCCATTTGTGGGGGGGAGGGGGGGAAGGGGTTGCTTAGGGACTGCTAGCAAGGACAGGTTAAGTCAGGGGCGGTGCAACAGGGGTGGGTGGGGAGGGGGTGGGGGAAGGGGTTGCTTAGGGACTGCTAGCAAGGACAGGTAAAGTCGGGCGGTGCAACAGGCGTGGCTGGGCAGAGGGGTGGTTGCAATCCCCCCCATTTGTGGGTGGGGAAAGGGGTTGCTTAGGGGCGGTTGCCTCCCTCCCTCGAATGAGCCTTAATTCGGACAACACATCACAAAAACTTTCAGGTAGTTGTGGTGGGTGGGGGAAGGGGGATGCCTTAGGATGCTAGCAAGGGACAGTTAAAGTCAGGGAGCGGTGCACCAGGGTCAGGGACTGCTTAGGGGTGGTTGCCTCCACCCCTCCCCCTCCCCCTCCTACACTCACTGAAATCATGTATTTTTTCATGATAATTTTGGCCTTGGCTGGGGCGCCACCCGCTTGTGTAAAGTGATCATTATGCAACAGGTTTGTTGGGAATGTCCAAAATTTCGTGTGCCCCCCACAAAATTGATGAAGGAAGCATAAAGGGGGGGGTCATTCGGAAAATCATTGCATTTTTTTTTTTGTCAAAAGGGCCAAGAGGGTGTTTGAAATGTCAAGTAACTACGAAAACGTATAATGTTGATTTTTTCTTGCACTAAGAGAGGGCAATACGAGAGGATAACAACGGAATAAGGGGCTGGGAGGGGGTTGGCGGATTTGCGATATATTGGGAGATTGGGAGGATATGGGCCCCCCCCCCAAACAAAACAGAAAAAATGAGTGAACGAGGTGCGTGGTGCAGCTTCAATGCGGCGCGAAGCGCCGATGAAGCTAATATTCAATAAATGATCTCTGAATATGTAAAATCAGTAGTTTAGAATTGTGTATGTTTGCGTGCAAAAGCGCAAGTGAAAATTAAAAAAATGCGTATGTTTCACACGCGAAAGAGCCCCGAAAAATTATAAAAACTATATGTTTGCGCGAAGCGCGCACCGTCAAACAAATGAGAATTGTGGTATGAAAATGTTTTTTGTCACTGTTTTTAAAACAATTTTGTATGAATATCGTTTTGGGTTTTTCCTGTACATCTACAACATAATAAGACCCGATACAAATTCTTCACGCTTTGCAGCCCAAAGGGGGGGGGGGTAAAACGCCCTAAAACCCCCACCTTGTAATATCGCGCTACTGATACACACTATCCGGCAGCAAACACCGAAACGTCAGAAAAACTTTTTCTCTGTGTTCTACGAAAGGTCCGATGCGTGGTTTCGTCCGAAGGAAACGTTTTTAAACGTTTTAAAGAACGCCGTTCTAGGACGAATATGCTTCTTCTACTAATAATGGTAACTGTATGCGCGAGTGAGCGAAGCGAACGAGGCGCTTCAGACATCCATAGATTTTCAGTCAAAGAAAAAGTTGAAAGTTCTATTTCTAACAATCGTAACAGCCTTCTGATGTTCTGATAATTATTTATATCAAGCACTCAGCAGTACTGTAATTTAATAGGAACACCACTAAGTATAATCATGCAACAAATTTTGTTATTCAACATTGCTTGGGAAGAACATTTTCGAAGTCTATTGAAATAGGAACGTGTGGGCAAATTAAAGCAATTTGTGGCTTTTGATTTGCTGGTGAACGAGGAACAGGCTGAAGGGCAAAATATTTCCATCGCACTTACCATGGTGGAGCTAGTGTGCCCCGGTATCAATACGCTTCTATTCTTTTTCCCAAGATTTTTTCCTAAATGTACACGTGTGCTGAAATGTTGAATCTTCAACAGTTTAATGTTGTAGGCCTGTAAACATTTTGTCGGTAGCAACAGGATGTTACGGGTCGGTTGATTTGAACGTTGTCTGTGTAGTAACTTGACTCAAGTTGACTGTACCATACCGCTAACGTTCCAAATGTCATCAATCATAGTATTACATGAGCAAGGCGGTTTTGCCTGGTTACGCGAAAACATGTGACATGAAGAAAATCACATTATGCGAGCGAGGCGGAGCGAGCGAGCTTGAAAAAAAAAAGATTTTTATATTTGAAAAATGTAATTTCTTTCAATATTTTTGTCGGTTTATAAGATATTTCGTCGGTATAATTATTTTTTGTCGGTCCGCATGTACCGACGGAGTCCTTCGTGTACAGACAAAATTCGAAAAAGCATTATTGGAGGGCACCTGCCCCCCCTTTGGCTACAGCTAATGGATTTGTTATAACAGGATTTTGTTATCTCCGACCTATTTATATCAAGATTCCAATAAAGTTCCCCAAGGTGTTGCAAATATAAAAGTATTCCTGGGTTAAATGATCTGTTACACAACCTACACCTTCTTTATTAATTTTCTCTTGTTTTAGTTAATATTTTTAGAGCAAGGGTAACCCTGGATCCATACACCAATAAAGCCCAAAGCGAGAGGCTCTTCTTCTCCTACATCGGAAAGGATTTGATTGGGCAGCTTCCCAACATCAGGATTCAGTGCTCTACCAATGGACGGTCGGGTAAGTGAACCAATTTTTTAGTGAGGATCACTTATAATATTTGATATTTATGTATAAGATTGGGTACAAACTAGAGCTCAAAACTGTCACATACATTGGTGTATAGTTTACTTTCAATGAAAACCTGTGATGTTTTTCCTTACAGAGCAACTGAAGATGTTTGGAACAGACAACAGAAACTGTGATGCGCATGAAATTATATTTTGATGGATAAATGCGCTTTCATTCTTTTTGTTGTAAATGTCACAACACTCTTTTTCAGCCCTAGTTTCGCCATTTGGGAAATATTGCATACATATATGCATACTGAACTTTAATATTACACACATTTGCTGGAAGAGTTATATGTGACCCTCGTCACGAATCCCAACTTACAAACAACATCAAAAAGAGCATGTGATTTTCAGGGGATTAATTCATGATATAGCTATATTTAAAAAACAGTATAGGAGAAACTTACTTTCTTTACCATTTACCCAAAATACAGTATACACTGCATTTAAGAGATAATAACTGTATATTTCCGGGATAAACATTGTAGAAAGTTCAAGAATATTATAGTATGGGAAAAGTTCACTGCAAATGCAATAAATAGTTGTAGGATTGCCAGTTTAAGCAGGGGAATTTTCCATTGCTGGCCTTAGCATTGCAATATGACCAACTAATATCTCATGTATAGATTTCTGTGTTAGTGCTTTGTCAGCATGACGATTTGTATAGAAGTTCTGTTAAAAATGAAGTGTTCCTTTGTTTTCAACTACTTTCCTGTTCTAGAGCGATATTTTTTTAGAATACCTGCTGTTCATAGATGGTTTGAAAACAGTTGATATTTAAATGATGTTGTTTTGCATCTACTCAATTTTATCTTTGTCTATTTATTTATTTATTTATTTATTTATTTTTTATTTTTTATTTTTTTTCTTTCACTTTTTTAAATTAATTAATTTATGTATTCATTTATTCATGTTTGTTTGTGTACTCTATTTTCAGGTGGATTCATCAACGTTATTAAGTACAGTCAGTGTTAGAGGAATTGTGTCAACATCATTATCAGCAATGTACGATGGAACAGAATTACAAAAGCCACAGATGAGATTGGAACCTATGGAGCTAAAAACATATAAAGTTAAATTTCAATAACGGTGAAGATTCGTAGTCATGTTATATCAGTGTATATATTCTAATTTTAATTGATTTGATGGATGGGTAAAATGAAATTTCTATAAAAAAATTCAAAAACTGGAAAAATAAATTGAAAAAAATAATAAAATATAAAATGCATATATTTGGAAATCCTGTTAATTTTTTTCCCTTTGAAACTAATTTTTCTGCAATTCTTTTACTTCCTGAATGTGAGGAAATATGTGTCAGTCTCTTTGTTGTCATGGTGACATCATCACTTGCCTTGAAATTGACAAGGTCGTCACATACTTGGTATTGATTGTTTATTGTCTGTAGGTGGCGGTATTTAGTATGACATTGATGTCAAAATGCAATTTGTAGAACCGTTGTTGCAGCTATAGGAAAATGAGTAGCACAAAAGAATACAGTGCCCTGGAGGCAATGGTCTTATTTTCATTTTAGCAATTATTACTTAATTACTTATTACGCGATTTGATGGAGAATGTTTTTTGCGACTCTAAACCACATAAAATATGAACAAAGCTTGAAAAAAAAATACTTGTAACCTGCCCTGCCAAAATGAATATTTGAAGCCATTTATACGTTTGTGAGTGGCCTCTGTGTGTGTGGTGGTGTGTGTGTGTGTGGGGGGGGGGGGGGGGGGGTGGGGTGGGGGGGGGTGATAATGTTAAAGAGTATGTTGTATTATCTGCACAATCATAGGTTGCTCTTCGATCGAGTTGTACCATTAGACATGCGCTACTATCTGCAGAGGCAACTCAGCACCCCAGTGCACAAAATCCTTCCCAGAGACAGATTTCATTTACCTTTCTCCATCTTGTTATAATAAAGGGATAATTGCCCAAAATTTCATAAATTGTAAGATTCAATTTATGTAGCAATTTTTGTAGCAATTCACTGATTGCTGCAAAAATGATACTGATGCTAGCAATAAAAAAAAAAAACTGACAAGGGTCAACTCACTGCCAGTGACTTGTTAATTTTTGATTAAATTACTACTGATTAGTGGTCATCGCGTACTTTGGTCATTGCAATATGCGTGCTAAGTAATTGGCATATTTGGAATGTGTACACATACCAGACGTATCACGATACGGACTCTCTGACTGAGTACGTGCCAATGATTGACAGCGAGAGGAATTGATAGCAGATGATGCTAAAAATGTACCAAAATAGACCTTTTTACATAATGTATGTACCTTATTCAAGGCTAATTTTTGCAGATTATGTCATTGTATGGTGTTCTTCACACATGTATGAAGGTGGGAAGTTGTAAGTGATTGTTTTTAAGTTTGGGCAATTATCTCTTTGACTGGGATGTACTATTTTTGTATATCAGTGCAAATGACTGTAATTGAACCAGAAATGTGTGTCTGTTGTAAATTTCATGTATTAATTTATCTACTTTGCAATATGTGTTACAGATTACTGATCCTAATGAGCGGTGTTTGATGTAATATATTTCTTCCTTTCTTATTCATTTGTTGAAGAAAATGGTAGAGAGATTGTGTAGAATCTTTAGTAAATACATATAGATAGATTATAGCTCTGTTCAATTGCTTTGATATTTTCAAAATGTATGTGAAAAGATGTTTTAAAACCAAGATGCCTGTATTAAGAGCAACATTTCAGAAGCAAGAATATAGAGATGTTTGTCCATGATAGTTATTGAATAGCATCATAATGTTAAATGTTGAAGAATAGCTTTGATGATTGATACTTCACTTGAGGGGAAATTTCCTTAGACAAGCAGATAGAGTAAATCCAGAACATTATTTTTTTAGATGTCTAATGCTAACATATGGGCAAATTAGAGCTATTCAAGAGAAATGATTTTTTTAGTGTTTTGATTAAATTCATATGTTGCCCTCTGTATTTTGACCGGGCGAGTTGGATCAGTGGTAGAGTGTTTGCTTCTGGTCCGGGAGGTAGCGGGTTCGAGCCCCGACCGGGTCATACCAAAGACCATTATAAAAATGGTACCTACTGCCTCTAGCCTGGTGCTCGGATGTCTAGATAGTGTAGGGCGTTGAACGCATGGGACTACCAGAGGACTAATCCCCCACTGTAGTCAAACTGTCTTGTGCAGCCATGTTGCCTAGGGTTACTGAAACAGAGATAGGCACCGCCCGATGTTCCACTAGGAGCGGGACGGGTGTAACTTTAACTTTAACTTTGTATTTTTTATGAAAAAAAATGAAGAAGGAAAATGTGCATTCAAAGTCAAGTGGAGACTTGCACAGTTGATCTGCTTTGATGTCAGAGATTATAGCAGATTTGCCATCAATAGAGGACGACATGTGGATTTAATAAAACGAAATTAAAAAATCTCTTGAACAGAATTATCCTGATTTCCCCAAAACAGTTAAG
This sequence comes from Eucidaris tribuloides, assembly GCA_001188425.1. NCBI lineage: Eukaryota > Metazoa > Echinodermata > Echinoidea > Cidaroida > Cidaridae > Eucidaris > Eucidaris tribuloides. The sequence continues at coordinate 46,729 of JZLH01S0082678.1, read as the reverse complement.
AGGTTAGTGCTTTGTGATGAACTGCCTGAAGATGTGTTTAGATTCAACTCATCATAAACTTGCCAAAGCTTTGCAGGAAAAAAAAATCGTGCTTTGGTTAAAACATGACAGATTTTTTAAAGGTTAATGATAAGGATTGACAACTCAGTGTGAGAGTGATAAAGGTCTAGTAGAGCAGGTACTTAATTCCAAACTATGGAACAATACATTCAGCTGTATTGGTGAACAGTTTTATTCCTGACATCTCTTAATTTTTAGGAGTATTATTTGCTTGAAGTGTTAACCTGTTACCTTGTAGATTATGTACTGTATACGCTTACTATTTTGCGGTGGTTTTACTTTCGCAAATTTCGCGACTTACTGAACACAAATATTGTCCCTTCCTGACATTTCTGTACAAAGTGAATGCAAATACAATAACATAGCGAAAATATACTCCCGCAAATTCCCCGTCTTGAAGCAAAATCGCAAAAATGTATGGACGCGAAATATATGGCGTATAAAGTTACCCATAGAGTTAACCCGTTGGAGACTAAAGTATGAGTTAACTCGTATTAGGATCTATGGAAAATGCATGTTACAGTGAAATCAAATTGTCTACAACGGGTTAACACAGGGTACATCCGGTTCCCGTAGCCAACAGGTTAAGTTTTGTAGCATGCTCCAAACAGGGATGCAGTCGAGGCCAGATTTTGCCGGCCTTGGCCTTGGCCTTGGACGGAGTCACGAATACAAAGTCTTGACTCCATCCCTGCACATTTGTATTTCATCATTACCACAATTTGAATGTGTCTTATTGAATAACACATATCGCTTCGTGTGGATTACCAATGGTCATTATGAATATAAGTACTTTGAATTAACTTTTTAAACTAGTGGATATGTTTTTTGTTTTTTTTTAAAGGCCAGCTTTCAGCGTGTATATGCATGCATTTGTGTGTTACTGTATGTATGTGCCTTACAAAAAAGATTGTGTAATTTTCTGTAAAATAATTGAGAGTAAGGGCATTACTCAATTTATTTACTTGTAGAAACCTGATTTTTAGGCACTGTAGATTTAGCAGTAATTATTTTGCCAAAAATGGGAATAGATCTTATTTGACAAAGTATTACAGTATTTAAACATGTAAGTTCTTTTCATTTTTGCATTTGAATCTCGGAATTAACCACATTTTGTATTCTTCCCGAAGTATACTTACCTTCATTCAACTGCATCTATATACTTTAGCAGTGAACAAATTTGCATTGCTAAAAAGTGAATTACCAGTTTGTAGAAAATTTCAGTGTTATGCTAGCTGTAGATCAAATCAATGCTGTTGCATATCTTGTGTAAACTATTCTCTTTTGTGTAATATATTCCAATGAACATATTTTTAAGAAAATGATGGATTTGCCTTGTAAAAGATTTCATTTCTTCCTTTCTTGTGTAAAGTTTTCAGTTTTTGTTATTATACATTATATTCCACATACTAAGAATCTTGCTATAGGATTGGCCAAGAGTTGATCACGCGATCAAGAAAAGTTTCTTACACTCGGTGGATAGTTATTGATAGTCTGAGTGTAACACACTTTTATTTCGTGCATACTCAAACTATTGAGAATTGACGTGTTAGGACAATGTGTACTGAAGAGATCAGCGAAACACAAAAGTACTAACACCATCGCGTCGGCGCGAGTTTTTGCAGTATAGTCAGGAAACTTTTGTCAGGAAATTTGAAAATATCACAATTTTAATGATGGAATTACCCTAATGCAAAATGGAGATTAAAGAGGTGTTTGTGTTGTTCATTTGTTGAATAGGATGTTTGTTTCCAAATTTAACAGTTTAAAGGAACATACTTTTTATCCACAGTCTGTGATTATTCAATGTTAGTCCCAAGTTCTGTACTAAAATGAAGTAATCATAGAAGCTATTTAGATTTATGCTTATTTTACTATTTTTAAATTTGTATTTGTTGTGTTGATGCTGCAAGAAAAATGAACTAAAACTTTCACCATACTAGTACAAACTACTGGAGTCTATGGTAAAACACATGGATAATTGCATTTAGAGGTTAGCAACAAAACAAAAAATAAAACGCACAGACATGCACAAATACGACAACAGAAAGTGGTAGGCAACTTAGAGTATTTTAAGGGCTTCAGTTTTAGACCATATCAGAGACAATTATAGCGTGGAAGATTATGTTGTTTACATTTTCAAAACTGGAAACTTTGTTTAACTATGTCTTTAATATCTAGTTTGCATTTTTTATTTGTGGGATAAAGGGTTTGGAAGAATAGAATGCACAGTTATTGTTATTATACACATAATAAGCTATTTTTTCCTGAATACTGGATTTCACATCTAAATAAGGACTTTGTGTAATATTACATTGTTGAAATACTTGTGCACTGAATGTGCCTTAATGCATCATGGTAAAGAGAATCGTGTAGTATCAATGGACTTGTATACTGTATACGCTGAATATTTCGCGGTGGTTTTATTTTCGCGAATTTCGCGACTTACTGAACGCGAAAATTTTCACTTCATGATACTTCTGTACAAAGTGAATGCAAATACAATAAAAACACGAAAATATACCCTCGCGAATTCCCCGTCTTGAAGCAAAATCGCGAAAATATATGGACGCGAAATATATGGCGTATACAGTAATTTAATTCAGATCAAATTTGAAGTATGTATTTCCAGTCAGTGCATGTGTTTGTTTGTTTGTTGTGTGTGTGTGTGTGTGTGTGTGTGTGTGTGCATCTGTGTGTCAGTGTATGTGTGTGTCTGTGTGTGTGCATGTGCGCATGTGTGTGTGTGTGTGTGTCTAGGTTTCTGTTGATTGTGAACCATTTAATCTTCATATGAACAACTAGCTGGACATGTTCATGTGTTCCGAACAGAGTACAGTTTGTTTGAATATATGTATATATTGTATCAGCTATTAAATACTCAAATGAAATACATATATGTATATATAAGCCGATTTGTAAGCCTATGTGTTATTCTCTATCATATATGGGCTTGTAGACTTGAGAGACTTTGAGTACATTCTTGCACCATTGTGTATGAGAATCCATCATTTTTGACAAGTTGAGTCTTTGGATAAAATGTTACAGGAAAGAAAGTATGGCTGCATTAATTGCAACTGAGCCTTAAAATTACTACATAAGTCTTGCTTGCAGTCCACAGAAATAATGGGGTGCTTTTGTCTTTAAATAAATGTGTATTTTGCTTAAAGTCTAATTCTAAATGTGTGTTGCTTTAATTGCCGTAGTATGAACACCTTTGTCATCATGTAAAAATAACTTGTTTCCGTTGAATTTTCTCTTCCATTTAATTTTGACATTCATTATTACAAGTGGACTTTGTGATTTTATAATTTATCTCTGAAAAACAACATATGAATCATGTAATGTGTGTGATTATTTCAATATGATCTCTATATTTTATCATTACTGTAACAACTTGTCAACGTCAAGTGAATTTGCAGTCATTATTATTATGTGACTAAGAAATATTTATGCCTTTTGCAGTCGAGTAAAAATTATAAGTAAAGTACTGTGCATATAACTTTTGTACAGTACATGTGATAGTATCATGCGTAAGAACGGGCGCCCTTCCCTCATGCAAACTCAAGTGATGATATTTCATAGTACATGCCTTGTTCTTGTGCATGTACAATAGCCAATTCAACATTCTTATAGAGTGTCCTTTTATTGTTAGCAGCTATTTACTAAGTGGAATATGGTTGCATGATTGAGAGGTTATGCCTAACTTCACTCGCATTCAAACCTGTATGTGGTGCAGTGTATTGCATCTATTTATAACTACGACAAAATGGATTTCCTTAACTGTCATGTGACCAATTAATATAATCTGACCTACATGTTAACCACAAAAGGGGTGGGGAATGTATGTTATTGGAGAGTCATATACCTGTTAACCACAATAGGTTTGGGGAATGCATATTATTGGAGAGTCATATACCTGTTAACCACAAAGGGGTGGAAAATGCATATTATTGGAGAGTCATATACCTGTTAACCACAAAAGGGGTGGGGAATGCATATTATTGGAGAGTCATATACCTGTTAACCACAAAAGGGGTGGAAATGCATATTATTGGAGAGTCATATACCTGTTAACCACAAAAGGGGTGGGGAATGCATATTATTGGAGAGTCATATACCTGTTAACCACAAAAGGGGTGGGAATGCATATTATTGGAGAGTCATATACCTGTTAACCACAAAAGGGGTGGAGAATGCATGTTATTGGAGAGTCATATACCTGTTAACCACAAAAGGGGTGGGGAATGCTTATTATTGGAGAGTCATATATCTGTTGACCACAAAAGGGGTGGGGAATGCATAATATTGGAGAGTCATATACCTGTTAACCACAAAAAGGGGTGGAAATGCATATTATTGGAGAGTCATGTACCTGTTAACCACAAAAGGGGTGTGGAATGCATATTATTGGAGAGTCATTTACCTGTTAACCACAAAAAGGGGTGGGAATGCATATTATTTTGGAGAGTCATTATATCTGTTAACCACAAAATGGGTACGCACACGGCGATCGCCAGAGGGAAACCTCACGCGTTCTCTTGACGTGTGGTGGAATATATTATTGCGAGAGTCATTTATACCTGTTAAACCACATTGGGGGGGGGGGGTGAATTGCTTTATTTGGAGAGTCATTTTACCTGTTAACCACAAAAGGGGTGGGAATGCATATTATTGGAGAGTCATTTATAATCTGTTAACCACAAAGGGCGTGGGCAATGCATATTATTGGGAGCAGTCATTTATACTGATTAACCACATTGGGGGGGGGGGGGGTTGATGCATATTTATTGGAGGTCATAACAAGCAATTTTTGTGGATACGAATTATATGTAATTGATTAATACAGATTTTGATCTTTAATTACACCTTAAAAAGAAAAAAAGAAATAGTGTGCCAATTTTTAAGTCTGTACCACCATTCATCCATTGTTACAAACCTGCATTTCCTGGGTCTCCTTCTCCCTTTTCTGCCATACAATTAGTAATTGCATATTTGAAATTGAAGAGCGTTTCTTGCTAAATAATGATCTTGTTATGTATTTAAACTAGATATTTTTTAAATGAGCAATATATTAATGAGAATAATTATGTTAACAAACTGCATTCGTTAAGTGTCAACTGCCATTTTCATGTTTGAACCACTTGGTGTTCACTGTATTAAAATGATAATTCTTCAAATAATCATATTTGATCGAGAGTTCTTGACCGAAGTGATAAAATATATTGCCATATCAAAAACTTTCATAGCTTGTCTAAATCCATATGTATTGTCATAGAATATAATCTCTAAATTTAAAAGATTTATACATTATAAATGTATTACCTTAGCATTTTGTGCTGGAATCTGTCATGATTTTCATCCTTGTTGTAATATGTGCATTTGAAATACGAGCGAGTCGCCAGAATGTAATTAGCAAAGTGATATCCTTACAAGCCGAAACAGGCCTGATAATATGTTAAATAGCATCATTTAAGACACTGAAAGGTATGTGATTTGAATGAAGAGATGAAAACACTCTATTGTACTTTCACATGCTCATGCAAAAGTTATCATTGTTTTGACTGATAATGTATAATTTGAATTAAAGCAGTGAAGGTAATCTGGTGATCTTTGGGTTGAATCCTTGTGAAACGATATGCTTTGGTTGTTGTATGGGATTTCATTTGGCTTTAGCATTTTGATTTATCGTGATAATAGTTGAAAAAGCTCACCCCTTTTCTTCCCCATGTATAAATTGTAATAATGTTATTTTCTTTTATTATTATTAGAAGGACTTCGAAAAATACATTTTAGAATGTGTAATAATTACTTTGTTGAATAATTTGTTTCTAGTTATTTTTTCCGCTTCTCATAATTAGAGGGAGTAAAGATGTAATATATCATAGAAATATGTAATTTTCAAGATTTGTATTTGTACATATACAGAATAAATTCAGACATCTTTAATCTTGGATGCTCTTTCAAGAATATGTTTCTGTGATTACTGTATGAATGTATGTCCAGTTCAGTCATTTAAAGATTGTGTCAGGATACGCAAGTCCATTACTTCCCTTCATTATCAATACCAAACGGTAGTTTTAGTACATTACAAATGGTGTGTTGAAAGTTTGAATCCATACGTCATGAATTTGTTGTTTATGAGAAAAAACTAATAAACACATGTTACCAGAAATGTTGTTCTTTCCGCGAGTTTAAATTTTGCTCAAATTGCGAATCGCCGGTTATGTGAACGTCGCAAGACCAGCTGGAGCGCACTGATTGGTTATAAACGGCTAACCTCGCGCGACCTTCGGGCTAACGGCTAGATCGGACAATTTTGAACGGCCCGTGCACGTCGACGTCACGGATTTTTTTTAAAAGACGTCAGAGTCATTTGAAAAAGGATGAGTTTAACCGTCCAGATTTTCACTAAAACTCAATATTTTACCCCAAGTCTCTATGAGAGGTGTTTATTATATCAATCTTCACATTGGAATATGATTTCAGCTGATTTCATTTCATTTAGATGTTTTTGACATGCAAATCAATGACACATCATTTAATGAATGCTTTATGTTGATGTGAATTGCGTTGATAAATAACCAGTTCTCAAAAAGAAAATCCCCCAAAATGGGATCATTGTAAATTATCAACAAAAACAACACCTTGTTGGGCAAGTAATCCATTGCAGGTCTTTGTAAACGAAACAGAAATACTTAAAATAGAAAAGAAAGACATATCCCGTGAAGACTTTTTTGTAAAGCAAAACTCTGAATGTTTCAATTAGTGATTTCATTTTAATCATTTATCTGTTGCAGTTTGACAATTGTAATTTTCTGAGTCGATCAATGATCCATCTACCCACTTCCAAAATTATTCCAGAATTTCGAAAATTATTTGATCTCTGTGATACTGACTAAGGGCACAGTCACACCTTGACGATTTAGCCAACGCATGCCGACGTATGAAAACTTTGGCGAATGCGTCGTCATACGTTGACTAAGTTATGGGTAAGTTTTGTGTAAGTTATGTGCACGCTGAAGCACGCTGGGCACACTTCGACGATTTAGCCAGCGTATGCCGACGTATGAAAACTTTTGCGAATACGTTGTCATACGTTGAATCCCGGCGTTGATGGGTAAGTTTTGTATAAGTTTTACATAAGTTATGTGTGCGCTGAAGCACGCTGGTATACATTGTAGTACGACGAGTTTCGAGTTTCGAGTTACGAGTTTTGATTATACGTCCCGCATACGCGGGCCATGCGTTGTAGGTAAGTTATGCTGTCGTTTAGGCTGTGGTCACAAATAGAAAAAGTGGCCTGCTCGGCGGCCGGGAGGCGAGTTTTAGCTAATTTCGCCCTGGTCACGAGCAGCGAGTCCGCCCAGCCACCGGCTCTGGTTTTTAAGGCAGTCGGTCGTCGCCGCTGGATGATCGTTAGCCTCAGGTTAAAATCTGCGGCGCCTGCTCGTTTAACTCGCCGGCAAAACACGCTCGTATTCGGGCTGGTTACGGCGCTCGCCGCCGGGTCATCGACTATCGAGCGTATCACCGTCGAACGATTTATGCAGTGGTTTTATATGTTGAAATTAATCCAACGGGTGATAAGAATTCCTCTACATATCCTAAACAGCTGGACAATAAATAAATGTAGTAAGATCAGAGAATAATAGAAAGCCAAAAGGTTCTATAACCTGCTCAAGCTACTACTCACAAATAAATGCTTGAAGAACGCAAAGACTGGAACGAATTGGTAGTGCTCCTTGTACAACCTGAAGCTTGCCCGACGTAGCCAACAATGTATCTTTGCAACCAGATAGCTTGCCAACGAGCAACAATGTATTGCACATATTATTCATAGGCAGCAGATGAAAAGAAAAGATCATCACTGGCTTTGGAAAAAAAACATCATAAATTCAAATACATCGAACTGCATACAGGCAGGGTATTGTGTGGTGGGGTGTGTGTGGTGTGGTGTGGTTGGTTTGTTGTGTTGGTGTGTTAGGTGTGGTGTGTGTGGTAGTGTGTGTGGTGCGGGTTGTGTGTGGATGTTGTGTGAGGGTAGACAGATGAGGTGAATGTGGTGTGGTGGTGTGGTTTGTGTGTGGTTGTGGAATAAGCCTATAATTGGTGTCGCTGTTTGACAATACGGTAAACAAGCAGAATGATACTTAGTACATACATAAATTGCAGGGGCTGCCCACCGACTGAACAATTTCAGGTGCGTCGCATCCTCCCAAGCGCCTAGTAGGACGGCGAGTTGTCATCAAAAATGGGTGTCCTTAAAATTTTCTGAGATTTATGATTTTTGTGCTATTCCCTAGTTTGGATGTGCTGACACAATCTGGACTGTTGCGCGATTTTTCATAAATGAGTCTTGGCGACCGTGCCATGGCAACGAACTAAGTTGTACTTTAAAAGCAAGTGTAGTTCTCATAAAAACTGATAAAAACAATATGTAAATGCAAAATTAATCGAATTTAAACATCATTTTTTGGATTAGTGATAAAAATTCCATTCATCCGATGACAAAGATTACCTGCGATGACAATGACGGTTGCTATGGAAAGCGGGCTAATTTGAGAAAGATAATATAATTCTCAGGACAAAATTAGAAAAGAGTATGGAATTTTAGGAAAAAATAATCATTTTAAGGTGCCATAAGGACTAATATCCGCATTTTTCGAGAGTGTTCTATTTACGCTTCATGGTCACATCTTTCCTGTGCCATAGCACAACAGACAATAACCTGTCTAAAAGAAACAATGACTAGCAGCCGACGTGGAAGAGGAATTTAACCAAGCAATGTTGGAGAAGTAACAACTTGCCTAGTCAGCTTTTGACTTTTGCTATCGAGTGTAGCTAGATCAAGTTTTTCAAAGACAGAATTATATCAGAATCTTATTATATGGTCATAGTACTCCAATTTCGCGGATTTACCATGAAACGCATGCTAGATTGGAGAAAGAAAAGATGAACTTTTCACCGCAAAATCGTTGAAACATTATTGACGTATGTATTTTTTTGATATTTGCATCAGTTGAACAACATAAACTATCAGCAATTTGGATAAATTTGTTCAGCCACATCATTCTGGTTGCACATAGCCACAGCATGACTAGAAGATGAGTTTTTAATAGGAAAAATGTTTCTATTCCCGAAAAAAATCCCCCTCCCCCAAAAACCAAGCGTTGTTACGAAACTTGCTGCTTATCCAGCTTTTCTGACTTTCGACTTCTGATACAACGCACCTTTTGTGAAAGTCTGATTCAATCAAACCTTATATCGAGTCATGCTTTACTCCCAACATGAGGTGCGTGCCATGGAAACGCCTAATTTTTGAGAGAAACATAATGGATATAAAAAACAATCATGAAAGACAACATATTTTTCGAAGTATGGATTACACTAATAACAAAATGACTATCAGCAATTTTTGATAATTGTGTTCATGCCACGTCATTACTGTTGCCATAGCAACAACGTAAGAACTGGTTTTTAATGAAAAAATGAATATTTCGTCGAAAAAATACAAAAAAAAACAAATATGTAAAATCTTGAGTTAATTCATTTTTTTAAAAGTCTGATTATAATTAAAACCTTAATTATCTATAGTCATGGTTACCAGTCAAAAAGATGACTAAGCTAGTGTGTTTCTTTCCCAACTATTCTTGTTAAATTCCCTCTTCAACGAGGTGCTAGTCATTGTTCCTTTGAGAAGCAGTTCTTGTCATGTTGTTGCTATGGCATTAATGGCAACAGGAACGATGTGACATGAAGCTAATGAAATTATCAAAAAATGCGGATATTCGTCTTATGAGCCTTAAATGATTATTTTTTCCTAAATTTACATCATATTTTCATAATTTTTCCTGAAAATATCATTATTTTTCTCAAAATTCAGCCGTTTCCATAGCAACCGTCATTGTTATGAGGTAACTATGACATCGGATGATGGGAATTTTTACATCAATCAAAAAAATGTGTTTAAATTGATATATTTTGCCATTTACATCTTGTTTTTATAAAGTTTAATGAGAAATACACGTTGTTTTACAGAAAATATTTTGTTGCCATGGCAACGGGTGAAGACGTCATTAAAAAAAATGGCAACAAGTGGATTCGTGTTCAGCACCCCCAAAATAGGGGAAATAACACAAAAAATCAAAATCTACAGAAAATTTTAAGAACATTACAACTCGCCGTCTACTAGCCCCCGCTTCCCAGGGCCATGTCAATGCCCGGAGGCCGCTCGGAATAGCTCCCGGATTTGCCTGACCGTCAGGATATCGACAGGGCGCCCCCAAGCATCGCTGGGGCTTTACAGCCAGCTCAACTTCTCCAAAAAATCTCTGGACAATGCCTGAATTCAAGTGGCGACCAAGCCTTAGCGATAGCCGGGCATGCGCCGAGCAGGCACCATCCGGTTGCCGACCAATTTTGAATTCACCCGCCCAGTTACCGACCAATCTCCCAGCAGCAACCGTTCGGCAACAGGTTGGTGACCGGCCGGTGGCGACCGCTCAACAGTCTTTAATTTAGAGGCTTCGACCTTTGACCTAAATTGTTCGACAGCGACTGCTCGATTAGGTCGGTGCCTGGGCGGCGCCCACCCGGGCACCTGG
>JZLH01S0082678.1:9030-25542 GCA_001188425.1 Eucidaris tribuloides | reverse complement strand
TGTGTGTGTGTGTGTGTGTGTTGTGTGTGTGTGTGTGTGTGTGTTGTGTGTGTGTGTGTGTGTGTGTGTGTGTGTGTGTGTGTGTGTGTGTGTGTGTGTGTGTGTGTGTGTGAACAACAGGTATTAAATACCTCTTTTTTACAGTGATAGTAATACATTCATTTGTAAAACTTGCATTTTACTGTAATATCTACATGTATGCTGCTACGGCTAAAGATGACAAAATGTGAAATTTAATCAAAGAATTACCAGTGTATCTTTATTAAAGATTAAGTTCCTGACTTCCACAACCCAAAATGACCTCACCAAGCTACTAAGCTACGTTACTCACACAAATTTTCACTGCTCATACAGACTTGGGGCTGAAAGGTCAGTTGACATAAACGATAAGGCCAGTTTGAATTCAAAAATAGTAACATTCCGACTATGAGTACCATTGAAACATTTTGGTTGTTAGCTTCTCTACACCCCAATCGATCCCTCTCCTCCATCACTATTCCTATAAGAAAACATTTGTAGACATTCTACGAATATCATGTACATCATATTGATCACATGCTGACTTTGAATATTTCAGAGTTTCTGACTTTCGACCATTTCTTCCTTCTATCATAAAATTCTGGTTTGGTAATAACATGGTCTAGCTGTATGGTTTGATTGTAGCCAAGTTTCAATCGACCTCCTCGATAGCTGGTCCATCATCAGCTCCAGTGTATTCACCCAGCATACCACCAGGCATACAACCCGGCATACCTCCGGCACCGCCACCAGCACCTTGATACAGTTTGGTGATCACTGGCATGTAAACCTGTTCCAGTTCCTTCTGTTGATGTTCAAACTCGTCCTTCTCCGCCATCTGTGGCTCAACAAGATGGACACAAGAACATTTAAAAACCTACACTAAGAAGAAGATGGAGATGATGGTAGATGCTTGGTGTAAGGAATGATGATCATGTTCTAAGAAAAGTGTTGGAGTTTAGAGTAAATAAACAAAGAAAGCGAGGACGACCGAAGAAGACTCGGATAAGGCACGTCGATCATGGGGACATCAAGAGGGTTGGTTTGAGAAAGGAGGATGCCCCGAGTTGAACGAAATGGCGAGAACCTATGAGTGATTCCTGTAAAAGTGAGGTAAATTATTATGAAGGACAAATCCATATCAAATTTGGACTGATGATGATGATAATAATAATCATAATAATATAACTGATAAAACCACAGAGGGCTTACTATAGTGAAAAATTCATAGTCAGGTATTAAATTGGGCAATAGACCACTTTCATAATGTACTCACAATTGATGGGTGTTTTCTCTCTGAAGCTCGGTGATCAGATGTTATTTACCCATTTCTTTAAAAAAAATACATTTCAATACTTAAAAGAAATAGTTGTAGTTCTGTCTTGCAAACCCTGGGGCAAGCTATTTGTCATGAACAACCTTTGTCGGAATGGTATGCATAAAAATCTGCATTCACTATGAAACTGGTATATTAAATGTGAATGGACGTTTGTTTTCTTAAAAACTCGCCATGTACACTCCCCTTGTATATGGAGAATAGTACAGCCCAATTACTTGAAAATATTTAAGTATTTATACCTGATTGAAATCTAGCCATGTCAAAACCTCCTGGCATTTGTCGAGAATTGCCGTCATCGGCTCGTCTTCGATGGTACTCTTCATGTTGTAGGCATAGCTCTCCAGGGCATTCTTGGCAGCGATGCGCTCCCGCTGTCTGTCATCTTCTTCTTTGTATTTCTGTGCATCATTTATCATCCTCTCAATGTCTTCCTTGGAGAGTCGACCTGAAATATGGTTAAAAAAAATGAATTTTCCATACATCATTTATAGTACAAATGAACCCTACACCCCCCGTTAGCAACTTTGCAACTGATGCCCAGCTGTTGCGGCAAATTGTCTTGATTTAGAAAGGACCCTGCTATATTGCACATTACTGGATTCAAGGAATTCATATGACAGATTTTGAAAACAAGTTCGCTACACAAAATATTCTGTTCCAGAATAAGCTTTAAAAATCATGGGATGGGTTGCACACGTGGCTGCATAACAGTTAAAGTGGAAAAAATATGCAAAATGCAAAATATGAAAAAAGGCTATGAAGTTACAGTTTTGACTCGACCTCCTCTTTAAATATATATATATATATATATGATGTTGATCTTCGCCATTGTCCTGTTATACACACAATCTTTATTTGATTGCAAATGTCATTTTCTTTAACTATGTAAGAATCACGGCTGCCACTTACCAATTTCCTGTTTCAATCCACAGATTTTCTAATTAGTTAAAAGAATTAGTTGCTAAATCAGGAAATAACACCTGATCACCCTTTATTTTCATTGTTTCCGTTCAAACAAAGTAAAACTCACATAATTGCAAGGTTTTAATCTTACGTATTTAATTCTCTACTTTTTATGTACAGAGGCTATTAATTCATTGTATAAACAAAGTTCCGCAGTTCATGCATTAAAAGCAATTACAGAAGCCATTAACTCCAGCACATAAACGAATTTAATGCCTCAATTAATGATTACAATTAATCTGACGGAGACATTGATGTGCGCCACATTTAAGACATCTCTGGACACTTGTTTATCCTAAGGTATATAGTCTTTTTATAACTCCACAATACGGAGGCTACTATTTATCTTAATGTTTTATAATAAACATTGCTTTTAGACTGTTTTTTTGTGTGAGAACGTGTATATAAAGTTAACACATATTGTAAAACAAGTTACTTCACCTGAGAATAAATTGAAAGCGCTTGTGAAGTCAACTTCTTCTTGTGTGATCTGGCTCTTATTTTCACTCTTTCAAAACTTTGACCCCCCCCCACCCCCCCCACCTACATGTATACATATACTGCACTTGGAACTTTTCGTTTTAATCTATATATAATATATTATATATATATATATATATATATATATTTAATATATATATAACTTCCACTTTCCCCATATTTAAACACACTTCCTTTCCCGATGAATCTATCATTGTATTCGTAGGGTCATTTTAAAGAGAATTAAATAATCTTTTTGAAAATACTGAGCACGCATCCATTATTATCAAAAAGAGGAGAAATAGTCGATGAAAGTCGTATTTCCAAACCTTTCTGAGAAGTTTATATTGAACATGTTGTAACAATATACATTGTATCACTTGACTGACTGCACGTGCGATCCTGTTAAGGTTTATGCAATTGTAAAAACAAAGGGACAAATTGATGACATTGCATTGGGAAACACAAAGTTATAAATACAAAAGGAACGAGACAATATATGCTCCGCAATATACTGTGTCATCACTTCACCAAGAAAGTATTGATTTAAAATATTCTAAATTCCCAATGAAATAAATGTGATTCTGAAAATGGGTGAGATGATGATTTTGTTAGATCAGGAACTTTACAGCCACATCATTCCCAACTTTATTTTCTAAACATTTCCAATACTTACCAAAACAGTCTTGTATACACGTTAAGCTCAAAACAAATCTTACCTTTATTTGTTATGGTGATTTTGTTCTCCCGTCCAGTGCTCCTTTCGACAGCTGTCACATTTAAGATTCCGTTAACATCAATGTCAAAGGTCACATCGATCTGGGAGACTCCCCTTAGCTCAAACAGCTCAAACTTTCCCAGCAGATTCTGATAATACGAAAAGAAAATGGGTCCTTGAATGATTACAAAATATAGTTTGTGAATCCGTTGATTGAAAACACAAACATTAATCATGACATTATGAAGAATTAAAGCCCATGTACTTGCAAGCATTTAAAGCGGTGTAGGCCTATAGTTTTGGTTAATAACAAATATGAATTTTCTCCGTTTGTGTCGTGAGATAAACCTATTTACGCCCTGAAAATCACACACTCTGAAACGCTTTGATTTTCGTGGCGCGGAGAAGAAGCCACGCCCCGTGCCGACAATAGACGCACAGAACATTCTTGCATGATACAAAATTGTACGGCATACCCCCTGGAAGATAGTGATAGACAAGCATTTCTTCCAATACAAGGCTCATATGCTCTTCGTATTTTGACAATTGAGCTTTCCATCATATGATATGAAAGTCAGGGCTGCTCAAAAAATGGACTAAGTAATCGGTCTTTATGCATTTAGCATAAGCGCCACATTGGATCGACGTAAAGACTAATCACCCGTCGCACGGAGAAGTAGCCATGTCCTGAGCCGACAAATTAGACGCATGTAAACAAGAAGTTCATGTATTTGATGCAGGTTAAAGTAGTCTGCAGGCACATACTTTATTTTGGCACTATGATTCCACAGCGCCTTGACGCCCCCCGGGGGGGGGGGGGTCGCTCTCCACACGGCCTGTCTCCCACCCGTGTCCAACAACCTCAGAAATGCACCCTAAACGGCGTAACCTATATAACCAAATTTGCAACCCTAAATGGCGTAACACATCAGAAAAGGTACCCAAGTGGCGTGACTCCCAGGAAATCCACTTATTCAGAAAAGGTACCCAAGTGGCGTGACTCCCAGGAAATCCACTTATTCTGAAACCCTAAGTGGCGTGAACAGGGAATCCACTAATTTGATATCCTAAGTGGCGTAAACATTGAAATCAACTAATATGATACCCCACCCAAGTGTCATTCTCATCTAAAACATTATTGTACATTGCGAAACCCGAAGAGGTTCACTTAACAATTCATAAATAATTCTCCTAATTATCAAACGTAGTTTTGGAGATGTTATTAGATCCACAAAAAATTGCACCCCTAAATGCCGTAATCTACGTAACCAAATTAGTAACCCTAAATGGCGTGACATGTGAGAAAAGGCTACCCTAAGTGGCGAGTGCCAGCAAACGGTGCTGAAAAAGCTACCCTTTTTCCAAAAGACGTCGACGACGCCCGAGGGCTGGAAAAGGGACCCTTTACGACGCTTTTCTGGACGCGGGTGCGTAACAGGCCGTGTGGAGACGCGAACCCCCCCCCCCCCGGGCTTGAGCCAAGGCTAATCTTGTTGGTCAGAGCTGGAGCAGCTACAACACAGGGCCTATGAAAGTACAAGTTTGCAGCACAGATTGTTCAGACCCTGATTTGCGTAGCACGACGGACAAGGGTTTGTGCCTGCAAACTAGCTAATAAGCACATCAATATGAATGGGTCCTGTGATTAATACAGGCTATTAACAAACCAGACAAATTTACTGGGCAAAAAAAAATCCTGCATGCTTGGACAAATTCGGAGGTACTTGCTTGATAACAACAACGATAATTCAGAGAACAATTAAATGGCAAGAAGTTTTTTACATTACTACTCATCAAGACTCTTTCCATTTACAACATTAAAGAAAACATTTGAATGCGATACACTTAATTAATATAAAAATAAAAATCTAGAGGTTGGCGTAATCCCAATCATTATAATCATCATCATGGAAAACCTGGAAAAGGTTCTCATGCAAGGCAAGATTGAAGGAAACGCAAACAAGGAAGAACAAAAAGCAGATGGTTCGACCAGATAAAAACCGTAAATGGAACTGTCCACTGACAGGATTTACGCCCTAGTTCAGGATCGTCGGGCATGGCACAGCATCACAGGAGTCACGAGCTGTTAGTCATGACAGGAACGAACCAACCAACCAACCAAACTAGTGGGTTTACAATCGTGACAAATTAGCATCAGTGATAAAAGTACACATCTTTGTGTATGTATGTGTAATTGTGTATGTACATTTAGGCCCTATGTATTTATCCAGGTGTGTGTAAGTGTTTGTTTATGTATTTACATGTATGTGTGTGCGTGTGTACGTGTATGCGCGCGCGCGTGCGTGTGTGTGTGTGCTTTGATCGACCCCTCTGAGCAACAAATCATACCCCCACGGGCCCGTTGCATAAAACTTTAACCAGAGAAATTTCTCTGCTTAAATATGAAAACTCCGGTTAGCGTGATTTTACCATGCATTTTTCCATAGTAGTGCAGCAGATAATCCTATGAATCGTTCAGTTGATGATGTAAGCATGAAATTTGGCACAAATATAGAGTTAAGGTCGCTCTTTCAGAAAAAGATCCTGGCCACGAAAAATTCTAAGATGGCGGCCATTTTCCAAGATGGCTGCCAGATGACCACATCATTATGAGATATTTGCCAAGTTTTTGTTGGATGTGAGTCAAAATTGAGTAGAATTTCAACTTTAAACTTGAATGGTAGATGTACATAGGAAGCTGAAGGTCACAAAAAAGGTCAAGGGTCATCTGCAGGGGGTCAATGACCATTCTGAGCCCAAGGTTAATTTTTTGAGCAAGTTTCTATTATTCCCCATAACTTTGCCCAATTTGCACAAACTTGGGTGGTAGGCCTATATGTCTCATAGGGAGCTGAATGCCACCGAAAGGTCAAAGGCCACTGTCAGGGGTCAACGATTTTTTTGAGCCCAATCTTAAGTATTTTAAACAAGTTTCTATTATGTCCCATAAAAAGAAAAAAGATCCTGGCCACGAAAAATTCCAAGATGGTGGCCACTTTTCAAGATGGATGCCAGATGACCACATCATTATAAGATATTTGCCCAGTTTTTATTAGATGTGGGTCAAAATTGAGTGTAATATCAAGATTTGCAGACCTATTACCTTGCCGACAGTGAATATGATAAAAAAAAATCGAACATGGCTGCCTTTTTTTTCCAAGACGGCCGCCAAATACCGATGTCACGTAAACTACACATATCGTCATCGATATGTTGAGATGTGC
Organism: Eucidaris tribuloides; assembly: GCA_001188425.1. Classification (NCBI taxonomy): domain Eukaryota; kingdom Metazoa; phylum Echinodermata; class Echinoidea; order Cidaroida; family Cidaridae; genus Eucidaris; species Eucidaris tribuloides. The sequence continues at coordinate 18,800 of JZLH01S0082678.1, read as the reverse complement.
TGATTGATCCAGCCACTTCTGTGTTTTTGGCCACTATGATTCAGAAAAGTATATGAAAACACAGGCATTATTTTGTTTTAACCCCCTTTTCAACAAAAGTAGAAATAGAAATTAAACAAGGTAACAGTATTTCCCACAAATAATCTCTTGATAATCTCTTACAAACTCTCCAAGTGACATAACATAGAGCTGAATAAAAATTTATACTGTAGATAAATACGGCTACTACTACATGTACTACCATAGGCGTACAGATCAGAGGAGTGTTTGGGGGTGTTGAAACACCCCTCCCCCCCCCTTTTCGGCCGTGGAAACGGTTCCCGTCGGTCATGATTTGACAGTAGAACAGGATCCCGTGGGACGTGACAGCCTTTTTTTGTTTGCTGTTTTGCCGTGAACATGACTCGGCCGTGAAAAAAAAAATCCCATCGGATTTGACCGTAAACATTTTTTATCGTCGGTCACCCCCCCCCTTTTTTTAAACATTTCGCTGCTCTGGTTGGCCGTGAAAATTTTTATTTCAACGGATTTGGCCGTGAAAAAAATTCGTCGCCACCCTCACTTGTTGACATTTTTTTCGTCGGCAACCACCCCTCCCCCCCGGCCCACCCACATTTTGACTTTTCACTGCGCTGGTTGGCCGACGGACCGTTGGCCGCGGATGAATACCCCCTTTGAAAAATCCTGCGTTCTCCTATAACCATTACTCGTACTACTTACTACTACTACTACTACTACTACTACTACTACTACTACTACTACTACTACTACTACTACTACTACCACTATTACTACGTACTATTATTAGCATAGGTTTTCCCGGCCACTTTCAAACTGTTTTCATACAGCAGTGGAAAGTGTTAATTCGGATTCGTCTTGAGATGCCATGGTAATGCGAATGCTATTTTCAATTTCGTCTGTTGTCAACCAGTTTAACAACACGATCTGTTTAACACTGTTTTCCCGTAGTTAAACACAAAGACAGTGTATTACGACATATGTGATCAATTAGAATGAAAATACAAAGACAAAAAAATTGCTTTTCACATCTGTTGGTCGTACGCTAACCAGGACGAATCATGATAACAATTGACCACTCTGAATTGAGTTGATGGTCCTTGGGGACGACGGGCTTGTACAGAAGCCCAGCACATGACACATTCAGAGACAGCTGGCTGCCACAGAACCCCAGAAATTATGCTAACCTTTATACTCAAATTAAGGTTATATTGCCTACAAATTGATTTGTCCCATTAAACATATTTTATGACCTGTATAAATTAAGAAAATTGTTATCTGGTGTAGGATGTACTGGGCTTCTGTACAAATGACGAATTTAATTTGAGGCAAATGACTTCACTGGAAATAACATTTACACGGTCCTCTCTTCGTGAACCAAAACTGGACTGAAAGTCGGCATAAATTCACCAAAAGATGACGGAAATTTTTACGTGTTAATTAATTGTGGTAATAGTGACCCCCTCATATCAAAATAACAAATCTGGACCCATACATTCCTGGAAAAAAACGACATACATTGTCTTTTGCCATGCCTCGTTCTCCCTCGTAGACTTGGATGAGCCCACCAGGATGGTTGTTGGAAGTGAAGTTGTCAGTTTTGAAAGGCAAATGACTTCACTGGAAATAACATTTACACGGTCCTCTCTTCGTGAACCAAAACTGGACTGAAAGTCGGCATAAATTCACCAAAAGATGACGGAAATTTTTACGTGTTAATTAATTGTGGTAATAGTGACCCCCTCATATCAAAATAACAAATCTGGACCCATACATCCCTGGAAAAAAAACGACATACATTGTCTTTTGCCATGCCTCGTTCTCCCTCGTAGACTTGGATGAGCCCACCAGGATGGTTGTTGGAAGTGAAGTTGTCAGTTTTGAAAACCCGCGTGTTTTTGGTAGGGATTGTGGTATTCCTCTCGATAAGGGCTGTAAAGACACCGCCAGCAGTCTCGATCCCGAGGGAAAGGGGTGCGACGTCAAGTAGGAGCAGGTCCTGGAATTCACTGGACTTGTCATCAGAAAGAATGCCTGCTTGGACCGCTGTATGACAAAGACAGATAATAACGTGTTATGCGACTTCAGTGTGCTAGATATAAATAAACTTTGGCCTTTAACAAGTAGTAATAAAAAATCTGATCTACTTTTTTTTTTTTTTTTTTTTTACATATTACGGAAATATACAATGTAAAATGTAGGATGCGACGCAAACGAGTTGACTATTTCGAGAAGAAAAACAACCTTTTTTTTTAAATTCCACGTCAATATAATATTTTGCAAACTGACCATACAGCTAACTGCAGGAAAACGTCAGAAAGGCAAATGATTCATTTCATAAAAGACATGGATTATTATGTGTTTCTTATCACTACCAACATCACCTGACACTGACATATTCTACAAACGATTTTTACTTATAAGTAATGCGCTTTTAACAAAATTATAAGATGGGTTTTTAGAATAAAACAATGTGATTGGTCCATTGACATCACGTGGGGCGTGCATTTAATTCCCCCAATGTGCAAAACATCTCCTATGAAAAATTGATAACACATGATCGATATCTGCCGATATCGCCGTGCCCGATATATCGTTTGAAATTTGATTTGTCAACAAGCGCGTAGGCAGTACCGTCGTAGAGTAGAAGTTGGTCTTATAGCTGTGCTCACCTCTAAGCCCGGAGGGGCCACTGTCATTACAAGGTGTAGACCATGCGCGTACTTTCAAAATGGACCCTATGAACAAGTAATTATCCGTCGATCTCAGAATACCCTAAACAAGTACTCAAGTCTGAAAAGATACTCTCCCCCCCCAAAAAAAAAAGACCTCAGAATACCGTAAACATTAAGTATTCAAGTCTGAAAAGATACCCTTTTAAAGTAAACATTCCTGATTTTGGCGATACCCTTTTCAATGTACGCGCGTACACCGCCCGACCGTGAAAAACAACCCTTAGGCCTACTACGCGTTTTTTCACACGCGCATGGTGCACACCTTGTAATGACAGTGCCCCCCCCCCCCCCCGGGAGTGGTCCCGGGCCTGTAATTACTTGTTTGAAGTGTTTATCAAGACGTTTTATCCAGATTAACATTAGAGAACCTATAGAAATTAATAACAGTTTATTTTGAAAGGGATCCCCACCGTGCTGCCATCAAGAGCATGGAAATGGTGAGGGAAAACACTGTCGTTAGATGTTAAACTGAATAGGACTTTAGGTCCTATTACGTCAGTGATCTAGGACTAGATCCAGGTCTAACACCGTGATATAGATCTAAAGTTAGGCCTAACGTTAGGGTCTAGATATTTCTGTTGCAGGCCTATAGTTCAACAGGCTGTATTACCGACACGTCTTATAAAACAAATGATGCACTGTTTTGTACGTATGTTAGGGCATTTCCAGTGCACTCAGTTTAGTCATTGCGATTGATGATAATGCATTTGCCCTGCGGGCGCGTGCATTATCACGTAATTGCACTGACTAAACTTCGTGCAGTGTCTCTGCCCTAACACACTCGCAACAGTGCATCATTTGTATATCATCATACCCCACAACCACCGTCCCACAAATTGGGGTGGTGGTGGGGAGGGTGATCTTCTAAATGTTTCAGAGCTCATAATGGCAGGAATAATAAGAATGGACAGCTTACTGATCCTGACAGATATCAAAGCAAAACACATCCATATTATGAAAGCTGTGGGGCCTAGAATCACAAAGACATATACCTATTGGTAACCAAGTTTCGTTAACTATAATGTTCTGTAACATCAGTGTTATTATAGTCTACAACTACAAACAACTTAGGCCTAATGAAGTTCAAATTTAAAATGTCTATGTTTGTTTTACCAGCTCCATGTGCAACAGCTTCTTCAGGGTTGATGCTCTTGTTCAATTCTTTGCCATTGAAGAAGTCTTGAAGCAGCTTTTGAATCTTTGGAATGCGGCTAGAACCGCCCACGAGAACCAAATCGTGAATTTCGGTCTTGTCTAGTTTTGAATCTCGCAGGGCCTTCTCCACTTGCTGGAGGGTCTCACGGAACAAGTCGGCATTCATCTCCTCGAATCGAGCACGTGTGACTGAGGTGTAGAAATCGATTCCGTCAAACAGGGAATCGATCTCAATGCTGTTGAGACCAGGACAATAAATATCTCCATTGAAACTTTGTGTCTCTGGGATGGCGCTGATTTGAAAATGAGGCATTAAAACACACCACTGTCATGTTTCAAGGAGCTTCAAAATCAACGAGCTTCCATATGCACTGTATGAAATATTAGGGCTAGAGATTCTTTGATGAAAAAAAAATGATTTATTTAAATAAGTCAGATTAAAAAATATTTTGGGGAAAAAACCTATAATCAATCCAAACACTGATCCAAAAATGGGAAAAGAGGGTAATTTGACAAAATTTGAATCAATGCGTTTAAACCCTGGAATTTTATATTAAAAGTCTTGGTCTTGATTTTTACACGAGTTTTTTTTTTACACGTTTCATCACACGACCCATTTCGTAAGTATTTGTGTTTGATTTAAATTTATGATTTACATCACTTAATTGCAATTTGCCAACCATGATGAAAGTTGACTTTCAAATTGCCCCATCCCCAAACAGTAGAGTGTATTTTGAATTGTTATGAGCCAATTGAGACATAGAAGTATTTACACTATTTCACATAATAGTAAGCCTACTGTGCTGATTATCAGGAAATAGAGGAGAATATTATGTTTCTCTTATTTTGCACAGGGGTCTATTACATAAATTATCATATAAATGAATTACACAATTACTTGCATATGTACGGAATTACCCACCAATCCAAACAAAACGAACGTTTCTGTGATTTTTAATAATTTAGGATTTCTTTTAGCATAAAAATATTCAGTAGCGCATGTAGATGCGGAAACATTTTCACCTTTTTGAATAATCTCTTTATTTCATTTAATAATAAACTTGTCTGCCTTGGACTACTTAATATAACAATGTCAGAATTGTGAGCCTTGGTATTTGTTCATATGTTCATCGTGTCAATACCGGCAACCAAGGTTTAACTGGTGGGATTGTCGCTGGCCGGAAAGCTGTAGATGGCAGGTTAGACTCCCACTAGTCCCGACATGTTTGTTAAAAATCATAGCTCAGCAATTGCGATTTTAAAATACAAAGAGCGACATATGAAAAATATATTACATCAATAATTGACATGCCACCAGGAGACCCGATAAAAATATTATTTCACAACAACAAACCCCACGGATGTCCCCACTCAGATGCAAAGATAAGATCGGAAACATCTCAGAGCTACCCCTTGTAGAGGCAGAACATCGAGCCCAGAAAAGGAAATACTGGGAAAGGATTTACCACAGGGAAGGAATGAGACACAAAGTAGCATAAGAATCAATGCGAATGAAACTTCCGTGCAGACCTTTAGATTCTATACTAGAACAACGCGAATCAAAATCAAAATTCTTAACAACCTACATGTATTTGTGGACACATGCTGTTTTATTATTCTTTATTTCTGAGGATTTTATTTTTAGAGTTTACCTCACACGTTCGATTTTATATGATTATGAAAACTAATTTTACTTTTTAAAACTTTTTGCCAATAATGTTCCTTTTTTATTACGTTAAATTTGAGACTTCTAGTAAAACTTGTTACAAAGGAATGCATACTTTCCAACGGTGCATGAGGAGAGAGTTCTCTTGGCTCTCTCACAGGCCGTCCTCAATCTCCTCATGGCCCTCTTGTTACCGCTGATGTCCTTCTTGTGTTTCCTCTTGAATTCGGTGATGAAGTGGTTGACCATGCGGTTATCGAAGTCTTCACCTCCCAGATGGATGTTGCCAGACGTGGACTTCACCTCGAAGATGCCCTCGTCGATGTTGAGAATAGAGACACCAAGTGTTCCACCACCCAAGTCAAAGATAAGGACGTTGCGTTCAGTATCAACCTGTCAATGTTATACATGTGGACTGACACATTATCAGTTTGTAAAGATACATGTACAAAGTATTGTAGTTACACATAAAACAGAATCATAACGGTATGCTCTCGCACGATTTACAGGAAATTCACGAGAATAGATGAAGATTAATTTAAGTAATCTTGGGAATTATCTTGTTATAGTGTACGCTTCTCTTTTTTTTACTTTTGTATTTGTTTATATTTGTTTAACAAATTATATTCCTACATTATTACAAACTTTCTTCTTTGTTTTATTTTCTAGGGTTCCTCAAAATCAAGCGTAGCTTTTTAGAGGACCCTCCATTTCCATCGTTCTTATTTACTCGTTTGCTTATAATATTTTTGGGGCTCGTTCCGAGTTTGTTTATGTTAAAATAATTATAAAGTGTGCACGCACGTTTGTCTTGTTTTCGTTAAACTCAATTAATTTGTGTGGGTTTTTTTTTGATTACGTGTAATGGCTTACAAATATTTATTTATGTTTGTATTTAATTTGGTGTACCTGCATGTGTTTGTATTTGTTATATATTTACGATGGAAATGAAATAAAATCAATAAATCAATATCAATCAATTAGATTTAAGTCAGAATATTAGGAATAAATAATAATACAATCCCCAAACCAATGTAAAATACTGATTACTAAGAATGTCACTACATTACTACATTTATTACCTTCTTGTCGAGACCATAGGCAATGGCAGCTGCAGTAGGTTCATTGATGATTCGTAGAACGTTCAGACCAGCAATGACTCCTGCATCTTTTGTAGCCTGGCGCTGACTGTCATTGAAGCATGCTGGTACAGTGACAACAGCATTTGTAACTTGCTGGTACAGATGGTGGGATTGAAAAGTGAAAACTTATCAGTCTGAAGAAACTGAACACAAGAACTAACGTTTACTTTAGATTCAAAGTGCTGATATATACATGACCACTTGTTCATTACAAAGAAAAACTAGAGTAGCAGCAGTTCCACTGCGCGCAGTCGATGGACATGCCTCCGCATTCAACACTCAATTTGATTTATATTTACAAGTGTCATCATGCAAGCATGCACAAAATCTGATAAAAATTTCTTACGTTACCAGGGTTATAAGACCAAATCAGACATGCATAGGTCCGAAACCTGATCAGTTTATGCCGGATTACCCCGGTTGCATTGAAATCTGATAAGCCGTTCATGCGTTATTGAGACAACCAGCCCAAATCGGACATGTATGAGGCCTCGTGACCTTTGACCTTTCAAATCCAAGATCTATTCCGTTCATACTTGACCCAATTTACCTTGAAATCCGACAAACCGTTCTTGAGTTATCGAGGTAACGAGTCAAATCAGACATGTGGGAGGTCTTTTGACCTTTAACCTTTATACTCCAAAATCTAATTAGTTCATTGGTTCCTAATGAAACATACTGGAACCAAGTTGCATTACTATCCAGCATGTCATTCTTGAGTTTTCTCGGTAATGAGCCCAAAATCAGACATGTATGAGACCTCGTGACCTTTGAACATTGACATTTCAACTCCAAAATATATTCGATTTATGAGTGTTTCATACTTGACCTAAGTAACGTTAAAATCCTACTCACCGTTCCTGATTTATCGCGGTTATGTGCCCAAAGTAGACTCTGTGACCTTTGAACTTTGTTCTATCAACTCCAGAGTAAGGAATTTTCGGACTATTAGTCTTGTTACACTATGAATTGTACTCATTTTAATCTGTTCTAAAGGCTTTTCAATACTGACAGTTGCTACAACATAATTAGCTTATAACTTAAACTTCATTGCCCCTTCATTGCCCTTTTCTCATCATTTCAAAAGGACTCTGAAAGAAGAATTGAAGAAGCAAATGTAATATATCATGGATACACTAACACTTCTGAAATTCTCGTAACAAAAACAAGCTTATTCAATAAATGATCTCTGAATATGTAAAATCAGTAGCAAACCAATGTCTTCATGTGTATGCAAAACCTGCTATTGTGTTATTTGAGAGAAGCATACCTGCTGTTACAGCAAAAGTACAACAAACAACAACAGATACACAAGTAAAGCACTTACTTTGCCTAGGTAAGCCTCCGCCGTTTCTTTCATTTTGAGAAGAACCATGGAGCTAATTTCTTCGGGATAGAATGTCTTTGTTTCACCCCTGTACTCCACTTCTAACTTTGGTCTCCCAGCTTCGTTTATAACCTTGAATGGCCAGTGCTGCATGTCTGTCCGCACATTCGGATCTTCAAAGTTCCGACCAATCAGTCGTTTAGCATCTATAATAGAATACACGATTGATGGTATTATTATGTCAAGCCCCAAGAAGCATAGATAGAAGCAGGTAATTTCAAATGCTCAACTTCCCTTTCCATGGCAGTAATTTAAGTCTATATTAAATTGATCGATTTATTAAATATATGTACTATCTACTTTCTTCTTCTTCTTCTTCTTTATTCTTCTTATTACGACGACGACCACGACGACGACGACGACGACGACGACGATGACTACTACTACTACTACTACTACTACTACTACTACTACTACTACTTCTACTACTACTTATTATTATTATTATTATTATTATTATTATTATTATTATCATTATTATTATTATTATTATTATTATTATCATTATTATTATTATTATATTATTATTATTATTATTATTATTATTATTATTATTATTATTATTATTATTATTATTATTTTTATAATTATTATTATTATTATTATTATTATTATTATTACTATTACTATTATAAATCAACTTTCTTGGAGGAGGAGGAAGGGGATGGATTGTCTAGATGCTGGAAATTGAACTGTCAAAAGAACGTCATGAATAAAATGTAGTTGTACGACAGAAGCCAGGCAGACATACTTGTACCTATTCATCTCTTGTCATTTATAGAAGGAAACGCGAATATCTAAGTCTGATACTACAAAACATAATACAAAAAATGGAGTACTGATAACCCCTCGCGACTTTAAATAAAAAAATGAAAATAAACATAGAAATACAGAATTAAATACGTAAAATTATTCACAAATGAATGAGTTAGTGAATAAACAGATATAATTAACAGAACATATACTCACCAAAGACAGTATTTGTTGGGTTCTTGCCAACTTGATTTTTGGCAGCGTCTCCGATAAGACGCTCTGTGTCGGTGAAAGCTACATAGCTGGGTGTGGTCCTGTTTCCCTGGTCATTGGCAATAATTTCCACCTTTCCATGTTGGAAGACACCGACACAGGAGTAACAGGTGCCAAGATCAATTCCAACTGCTGGGCCTTTATCTGCCATGATTCTGGATATGATATAAAATGTGATTTCCAGTAAATGCTCTGTCAAAATGTCATATGAAAGTAAACCTCTTTGAAGAGGTAAAAACAATACCGGACGATATGAATCTAAAAACCCGCGATTCATTTTCAGTTTGAATACCAATATATTTGGCATTCCAATAATTTTCTTCAATCTTCACGTGAGTATATATGTTCTTCTTTTACAGATTTGTTTTTTTTTTCATTTTGTCGACACAAAGTGATTCATGTGAAAATTTCCCCAAGGAATGATCACACACACACGCAAACACACACACACACACACACACACACACACACACACACACACACACACACACACACACACACACACACACACACACACACACACACACACACACACACACACACACACACACACACACACACACACACACACACACACACACACACACACACACACACACACACACACACACACACACACACACACACACACACACACACAC
>JZLH01S0082669.1:45115-55645 GCA_001188425.1 Eucidaris tribuloides | reverse complement strand
TCTTAAAGACACAAGTTAACAATGGCCACAGCTTAAAACAAATGGAATCTACATAATCCTCCACGCTCTGTCTTTGATAAGGTCTAATAATGAAGCCCTGAAAAGATTTGGTTCCCATAGCCAACAGGTCATATAAAAGATGGTTCTCATCATAGTCAACATGAAGCCAGTGGTATATGAAATTTCATGCGTTGATCTCCAATTCAATGAGTTAAAAAATGGCGAACATGTCTTGTTGTGTTGTCCATCGTGTTAAAACATAGACTTCTTCTTTTTCGTGATAAATAACAATTCTTATTTAATGTAAATAAGGTCATATTCTATGAGCTGAATAAGACTATTCCATTAGTCAATGTGATAAATAACAGTTCACTCATTCAGGGTTATAAATAACAGTTCACACTAATTATAACACATTGTATAAGAACTTGTGCATTTAATTTCATGCACACTGAGAAAAACAGATTTAAAGATTCCTATTTTTTCACAATAGCCGCACCATTTTTGGTGCATATTAGCACCACTTTGGGTAAATAGGATTCTTATTGACATCATTCTACCTGGATCCTTGTTTCCATAACCATGTATATAGTGTTAATAAGCACCCCAAAACGGTGTTGTGAAAATGATGCCACTATTGTGACAAAATTGTGCTAAAAGGAACCTTTTAACCCATCCACGCACAAATCCCACATTTTGTGGGATTTATGACATTTCTTATCATAGCTCATGAATTAGGAGTAGAAAAATAAAGGAAAACAGCTCAAAAGAAAGAGGAAAATTTCCCCTCCAATTTGAGCCTATATTTATCACAGTCCAATTTACGAGTCAATCGCAGGATTTTTTTTCAAATGAAACATGATCAACAAATCTTCAAATTGGCAAATCTTTTAATGATAGAAAATCCACTATTTCTCATGCAAATTGGCAATATTTGACCCCCAAATCATATAAAATTGTTGTTTTTTATTTGTAAAGCATTACACCTCTTCTGGAAGTGCAATTAAAAGAAATTTAGCAACTATGTTGCCAGTTTGAATGATGAAATAGGGATTTAATCCTTCTAGAAATAAACCCTGTGCGTGGATTGGGAACCCCTTTTCTCAGAGTGTATGGTTGGTTTTATGTTGATTTTGACATGCATTGCCATTCATGTATTTCTTACTCACCAACACCATGTCCGTCCGGACAGAGAAATGTCACATTCGAGGTAGATTGTGATGGTGCTGGGCAGACAACCGAGGTATTGCAGACTGCGAACTCTCCGTCCCACTTGCCCAACTTGTTACAGGTTATGGTAGTCGATAACTGGGTTTGAGGGACAGAAAGACAATAAACAAATGCTTCACAGTCAGCAAATTAATGTCAGAAGTATTATTTTCATATTGATGTGAATGTGCAATTTTATGTAAGTTATCATTATCTGTATCTCAGTTGATAAAAACATGGTGCTCCATTTCTCAGCTTTCTATCATCTCAACTCCCCACACTTTACCTGCACATGTTCACCAATTTTGTTTTGTTTGTTTGCTTACTTTGGGCTTTCATCATTTGAATTGGCTTGCTTATGATGAAAGTCTAGCTTCTGTATAGACAAAACATATACCGGTAAGTCTTTTATTCAATACAATTAAAGTATAGAATTGTATCCATTGATTTTGAATTTATATGCAGTATGTTTAAGTGACTGATACATTCATAGTTTGATATGACAAAATATTTAATATTTATTTTATTCTATGAACTATGTAAACACAATAAAATATCATGGTTAATGTGTATTAAATGATAATTTTGTATATTTTGTTCAAGCAAAAGAAAAATTAATACCAAATTCAATAAAACAACCCTTATTGAAACAAACAGTGTGAGCACAGTGTGAGCACAGTGTGAACACAGTGTGGACATAGTGTGGACATAGTGTGGACACAGTGTGAATGTCCCAAATTCTGTGGGGACTATGTGAAATTGGGACATTTTCACATAGTCCCACAGTGTTTTCCATAAGGGAAATATTGTTAGTGATGCAAACAGCGATTTGGTAATTTGATTATTTTGAAAGGAAAATTTTAGGAAAGGGAACTTTTTTACCGTTTCATCAGGACAGTGTAAGGTACACTGACTCCTGTACATGTACCCATCTGTACAGTTGTACAGTCTGTGGAATATTGGGTCTGGAGGTGGACAGCTCACTCGCTCGCATGCTGGCCCAACCCATGATGAGTTCTCGCTGCAGCGGTATCTTACATTTCTTGTGGTCCTGAGTGAAAAAAAAAAAGATGTTGACAGTTACATTACATTCCTGCTGTCACTTATACTGAAAGGAATGTTTAATTGTAAGTGGTTGGTTCATTTCATTTATCAAGTGATTGAATCGTTTTAAAGACAAAGAGTCGACTCCTTTGTAGATATTTTTAACTTCGGCTTATTATATTCTAAACTTTGTAACTTTTATTCTTTCTTGGTCTATAAGTTATAAAAAGATATGATCTATCATGAAGTATTGATTGTTACTGGAATATAGACGGATGATTTAATACAACTCTAAAACATTTTTAAAGAAATTGAATCAGTGGTGTTATATAATGAACCATTATTTTTGAAATTTTGACTTTCTTCAAATGCTCACAAGCATGCTAATACAACTCCAAGTTTTAATGACTTGAACTCCCTAAATTCCTTTTTGATAGTATTTCATTTGAAATTTATCTACTTATGTACAATCATGTAAATGTTTCTTCATTTGATTAGTTTCTACCTGACACATATTTTCGTATTTTCAACACTCAAAGTAAACATAACATTATCTTGCCATATTGTCGCTAAAAGAAGAACAGTATCAAATACAAAGGAATTAAACTTTGGAAAGTTAAACCCAAAGTGCTTTTAAGTGTTCGTTTGACTGTTTTTGCAATGCCTACGACATGCCACATGCCCTACCTTTCCATTATTTTGAACACAATATCTTAACATTTCTATAATTTTTATGTTCGTATGTGTATGAGTGTGCATGTATGTGTGTTTTAGTTTTTCTTATTTCCTTTATAATTTCCATTGTTTGTAATAATATAACTTTTGTAACAATCTGTAACAAAGGGGATCACAGTGCCTTCAAGCAATTTGCTTTCTTTGTGAATTCATTGTCGCATTTATTATAATGATTCGTTATCTTTATGAAATCAGTAGCATTGAATCGACTTAAAGCTACATACCGTCCTTTCTTGTTGGCTGCTTTATATCCTGCTTTACATTTGAACTTGCAGGTGGAGCCGACATTATATTCATCGCCGATGCAATCGCGACTTGACAACAAGGTATGTCTCGGCCGCGGTGGCTCGCATAAAACCTGACAAAATGACTGGGCCAGGGAGTATAAACCGTCTTCTTCACAGCGTAGAGTGTTGTCCGTTCCTGAGGAAAAGAACAATTTGATTGGTGTTATTATATATTGATGTGAAGTTTGTGCATCGCCAAAAATAAGTACACTCTAAGGAAAAATAGTTTGAAGTAAAACTGTTTTTGCTACTGCAGCCACATGTGTCAGGAAGTAATTTGCAAATTTGCATCAAAGTTTTACGAATGTGACAGTATGCGAATCTTCCCTCAGGAAGATGTTCGTTGGCTGTGATGAACTGGCCCCAGAGAACCAAACAGGCAGCCTGACTGGGAATCATGTATACTGCCTATAAAAGGGAATAGTGGGTCTATATTTTGTGCAGGCTTGACTACCGTATCATGGGAAAAATATCAAGTTGTGTAATCCTGTGATAATATATATGTAATGATACAAGACTATAAACCAACACCGTTATCTATAGGAATCAGTGGGCGTTAGGGCGGGTCAGTCCGTTGCAAATCTTGCAGATTGAACAACTTCCTCAGTTTTTGACCAATGCTCATAAGATTTGGCACACACATTGGTCATGGGGTGAAGATGTGCAAGACATATTTTTTGAAAGTGTCGGAAACTGGGTTGCCATGGTAACAGCACATTACAGGGATAAGTCAGGGAATTTTCCTCATAAAGAGCTGTGCTGATGGAGTGGGGATATTAGTCTCCTGTAGTGATATTTTTAGTTACGTTTGAAGCTGATTTTGTCCCAGTTTTTCAGTGTCTTTAAACCCACCTGATATTTCTCACCATCTTCCCTTATGGTCTCAATATACCTCTTTGTTTCTCTCTTTTTCCATCTGTCTCACATAATTTTCTACCCTTTTCACTAACATATTCAGAACATTGCATGTCAAGATTACATAGGTTTGTTTCAGTGCAGTCGATCCATTTTTGAATTGATAGTGGAGGAAGGGGGGCAAAAGTAAGAAAAATGTCAAAACTTTTGGGGCACTCTGCACACAAAGTGTAATATAAACTTTTGCAGAATTGAAAAATGGGTGGCCGTATTTTCATGTTAAGTTCAAAGGATTTGTTGTGCCTTTCACTGCTTTTTAAACATATTCTTGCCTTACATTTTGTGAATTTTTCAAGTAGTCTAAATTATTGGGGGGGATGAGTTGGTGGGCAAACCAATATCGCCAAATATTTTCACTGGGGAGCAACTGCCCCCTGTAAGGATCAACGCCTCTCTTTTAGTGGTAATAGCAGGGTCAATTTCTCTTATACTTACCCTGCAGCTTGGCAGGTGGTATGCACTTGAATGTACATTCTTGACCATATTTGGTGCCCTCTGGACAGGCAGCCATGGCCAGGCTTGTGTCGAGGAGAGGCTCACCGCAGTCTACTAGCTTACATGTGATGGAATCACCTTCCCACTGCCCATCGATACATTGCCACTGCATAAATGAGTAGTATTGTGGGATATTATTATACCAATCACATATTCACGAACATTAACCAAATATACACATTTTTTTTGTGGGGGTGGGGTGCTTTGCACAAAAAGAAGTCGACATATTGTTATTTATATGTTGATAGTAATAACTGTCATGATCATTTTTTCTCACATAAACAATACCAGTGCTATTAGATTTTTTTAGGGGGGATGTTAAAAGTGTGAGATATCAATAAAAGATGGTCATAAGAAAACATTTTTTTTTCTGTAATACACATTGTAGTGCTGCATGAAGGGAAATAAAATGACTATCATATTATTGTATGTGCAAAAAGATTGCTTCAGTATTGTTAACAGAGAATATACTTTGTAAACCCAACTAGAAGTTTAACTGAATTGTCATTAAACTTTAGGAGCGGATGAGTAATCATTAAAGAGGATAGGAGGCTAACCCTCCAAAAGGTGTAAGTTACTACAGCGTGAAAAACAGCAATGTTTTGAAAAATCAAAGAAAAAAATGTTTAAATGGCAAGCAGAGACTCCAACTCTCCCGTTTTTGGCGGAGATCTCCCGCTTTGAGTCCATTTTCACAAATCTCCCGCCCTCCTGCTTGAGTTTGAATTTCTCCGCCCTAGCTGTGTTTCTCCTTTTTTCTCCCGCCCTAACCACCTTTTTGAAAGAATGAATCTGAATCAGGGGATTTGATCCCAGTTAGTGTTGTCATATGTTAAAAAATAAGCCTAAGACAGCAACAGAGAGCTTCTAAAACCCTAAAAATGGCCTCCGGCTGCAAGGAATTTCATGCTTTCCGCCGGTGATGTGGGCTACGCGCACATTAAGTCAGTATCTCCCGTTTGCTTGGGGGTCTCGGCGGGAGAATTTCCCGCTTAAGAGGTGTTTGGGGTTGGAGTCTCTGGGAAAGTATCCTATCTTTTTCCCTACTGGGAGGGCTAACCCTCCAAAATAAGTCTACTGCAGCATGAAAAAAAAAGTTTTTGAAAATCAAAGAAAAAATATGTTTTAATAGCAGGTGTCATATCTTTTTCCCTTCCCGGGGGGGGGGGGGGCGATATTTTTCTCCACTGCATGGATCCACATCTGTACTTGTGTTCAGAAATATAGAAAGAAAGCGCAGCAGGTATAATAATGCATGAATATATTATACTTATAGGGTAATACCTTAACTGAAGTGGAAGGTCGATGACCCATAATGCACTGCACGAGACACCAGTCACCCTCCAATGTGCCATCACACGTGACGTTTGCGTGTCTGACTGTCGGTCGTTCGCAACTTGGTCTCTCGCATTGGTAATCCACGCACCGCCCCAGACTGGGATTAAAAACTTGATATCCACTGCACGATCCGAGAGCAATAGGGTCAAAGTTATCCAGGGATCGTAACCGGATGGCCGAAACGGATATCCGAGATGAGGTGAACCGAATTCGGACATACTGAGTGTAGAAGAAGGGCTTGGTGAGGTCGTGGCTGATGTTGAAGTAGATGGGGTTTTCTTCACAAGTAACGGGCACGGATTCGAAGGGAGGGATGTGAGCCTGGCCTTCCGGATCGAGGATCTCTAACGATATCCGAGAGGGTTCATTGTGGAAGTCGAATACATGCACGCCCGCCAGATACACGATTACTGATGTCGCGATGACTGGTTTTTGAAACCCAAGCTGTGAAGGAAATATACACCACAAAGAATGGATTTTGATGTATTTTTAAGCATATTTCAAATCATTGTGCATTCAAGCAGAATGTCACGACCAAATGGGTTAAGTTATTATTTCAGTTACATTGTTAACTTAGAAGTCATAACCAGCATTGTATATTCTACCTTGGCCAGCAGGTAAACGTTTACATAAAAAAGAGTAAATTTTCCATACATCGGTATTATTTCTTGTATTTTTTTAGGATGACAACAAACCCTTTTGGGTACATTGGTATTATTTCTGGTATTTTTAGAATGGACAACAAACCCTTTTGCATGCATTGGTATTATTTCTGGTATTTTTTAGAATGGACAACAAACCCTTTTGCATGCATTGGTATTATTTCTGGTATTTTTTAGGATGGACAACAAACCCTTACTCTCGTCTTCAGTAGATGTGAAAAGAAAACATCCAGATTTCTTCTTTGGAGGTTATGACAAATTGCCACCAAAAATCTTCTCTCACTTTATGCTTTATACCTTGGCAGATACGTCATCAAGGGTCTTTAAATGTATACCATATACTAGTAATTGGATTGTTAAAGACACTATAAAACATTGTGGAAGCCCCATTTAAAAATGATCAAACTTTGCTATCTAACATATCTGGCAGTGTTTGAATGGACAAATAAACACCCTAGAACACAAAATTTCAGACAGTTATACTGTCACCTGTAAAATATGTACAGATAAAATCGGCCATGAATTATTGTCAGCTGACGAAAATTCTGCAACATAGCAGTCTAGGGGGGAAACTGGAATGGTTGCTCAATGATTTTCATTTTTCAAAAGCACATTATGATTGTTTGAACTGCAATATTTTCAGGGCTTCATTTTTCGCCCTTATCAGAGACACTACCAGACTGGTAGCATGGGGAATCATGTAGCTCAGATATTTTAAAACTGGAAACCTCGTTAAATGATGTCTTTAAGCGTGCACATGGAATATGAATATGAGACTGGGCTAAATGTAATTGACAACATATCATTTTTTTGTTTTCAAACTGTGTTCCAGCCATTAAGAGCTGTCACATGGGAATCATTTCGTTTGTTTATTGGTTTTGTTTCAGTTCGAGGCAGACGGAATAAGGTGGAAACCCATAATCCTGAAACTTTAACTACATAAGGACGTGGAGAGAGTGACATTAAAGATGTTAGATTAATGATTCTCCATTGTTATTGTTTTCATTCTCACTTTTTCTTTTCATGAAACTTAGTAAAATTAAATTATTTTCGTATGATTCATAACCTTTACCTCATAAGTAGAAACTACAAGTTTTCTTTAAATTTTCTAGCAGGTGTATTGTACTGCCCTGGTGGTTTTGTTAGTGTAAGGTATGACTTAACCAAAAAGGAATATGAAGCTGCATACACTTCTGCCCCATTTTTTTTTATATATATTTGGAGCGATCATTCCCTGTTCTCAGGTTGTATGCCACTCCCCTTTCTGGTAATTTTAGAATGTGCTTTCTGTTGACAAATACATGTACCTTGAGCCAGTAGTCGGGTTCCTCCTCCGATTCTTCACATGGATGCCACGCGTCGTCCGTAGTACGTACATTTGTGCATTTCTTTTGAAGGAGACACAATTAATTTGACAATAGATGTCACATCTATGCATTGTTCATCATTTTACACTTTATTAGCATTAGTAGGATTAATAGTATTATAGTAATAAAAGTAATAATGTTTATTAGTATCAAATACTAACTAGCAAAGCATTAGTTGTTAAACTATGTACACCATCAGCATCCGCAGAAGAAGAAGTAGTAGTAGTAGTAGTAGTAGCATTGAGCATCAGTAGTAGTAGTAGTAGTAGTAGCATTGAGCATCAGTAGTAGTAGTAGTAGTAGTAGCATTGAGCATCAGTAGTAGTAGTAGTAGTAGTAGTAGTAGTAGTAGTAGTAGTAGTAGTAGTAGTAGTAGAAGTTGTAGTAGGAGTAGTATAGTCGGGTAGTATTGAAAGTAAGAATATTAGAAATAGTATAGTACTGTTAGCAGCAGTAGCAGCAGCAGCAACAGCAACAGTAGTAGTAGTAGTAGTAGTAGTAGTAGTAGTAGTAGTAGTAGTAGTAGTAGTAGTAATAGGAGGAGGAGGAGGAGGAGGAGTAGAGTAATAGTAATAATAATAGTGGAGGTAGTATAGTAGTAGTGTTAGCAGCAGCAGTAGAAGTAGAAGTAACAATAGCAGTAGTAAAAGTAGTAGTAGTAGTGATAGTAGTAATAATATAGTAGTAGTACAAGTATTTGTAGTAGAAGTAATAGTAGTAGTAGTAGTAGTAGTAGTAGTAGTAGTAGTAGTAGTAGTAGTAGTAGTAGTGGTAGTAGTAGTAAAAACAGTAGTCATACAATAAGAAATATAGTGAATTACAGTTGATGATGTTTCGCAGATACAGTAACAACATGACTTTTATCAGGAGTTGTCTTCTAAAGAATACTAGTAGGTGACTGAGGAAAAATGTCATAATGAAATAATCAGTTATATTTTAATCTGACATTAATTTTGACTGCCTTGATCACTTTGAGAACTACCTCGAATTCCCGGTCTGATAGTATGCTTTTGTGACTATGAATGAAGAGGGGTGTATAATTAAACCGTTCATACATTCCAGTAAACGTAGTAAAGGACGTTGATGAATGCTAAATTACCATTCCTCAAAATTGTCACAATAATTTCTACGCAAAATCATTTTTGACAAACGATAAGTAGGACCAAGTCGAGGATTTATTACCCTTGCACGTCTTGGTGGTCCAACTACCATGGTAACAGGGCAATCGGGTCCCTGGTAGATGGGGTTAGCACTGGCCGTATGGGCCCACTGGTCCACAAAACCAGGTGGGGTGTAAAATCCGCAATCGCTCTCACTGATCGCACGCTCAAATTCATCACAAACTCCATCTCCTTCGAAGCGTCCGCATCGGCTTGGTTCGCCTGTGGAAATTACCCAAAATGCGTTTATTGGTTTATGTAATGTATATATTTTATTTAATGATGGCATGCATACACAGCTCATTCTGAATTGTGCATGTCACACAATTTTGAAACATCAATCTTTCAGCAAGATGACAGGCATACAGCGCATAAACAATCCCTGGCTAGGAGTGTTAAAAGTTTTGATTTCAAGGGCTGACTTCACCTTTGTCTTGTCGATGAAATGTGTGGGTTCGTTAAAGTGCTGAAGTGTTTCTTTCCTGACATGGCAAAGCTTTTACGTCTTGCGGGAGGGACAAAATAATGCAAATAAAGTACTTTACCCAAATACATATAGGACTTGAATCAATGATCTCTCACGTGAGACGCCAAGGTCTTATCCACTACGTATTTTGGATGTATTTGTAGGGAAACCCCCCTTTTTTATATATATATATATTCATATGATATCTCTTTTCCATATTTCATTATTTTTGGATACATGTATATAACGCTGACATGCCAACCTACATTCATTGATTATACACACTTATTATTTTGTACTACCATTTCAACTAAATGGCACTCAACAATCTATTCCCAAATGTAAATCAGTCAATTATAGCCAATGAATGACACAAAATCGACAGGGGCTATTTCAAATATTTCGTGAAACAGGTGGAAATGTTTTACTGACCATTGCATGAGAAGAACTTCTCCAACTTGCAGTCTCTGTCACATCCATCACCATCTTCTTTATTACCATCATCACATTCTTCGTTGCTTTACCAGAAAAACAAAAGATAAATCATGTAAGTATCAATTCAATTTAATTTAATTTAATTTATTTAGTCCCGTAATAAAATATGGAAATTTTTTTTGGGTTCACATGCAAAAATCATCAATGATAAGTGATACATACAGACACGAATACATTGAAATTAGTACAGAAGGCTAAATGACATAAAAAGCATAAAATGAAGCATATTACTCATTATTTTGCTTTATTGCAAAATAAATTTTAAAAAGGTAAGGAATTTTGAGTGAAAAATAGCATTTGAATATAACTGTGAAAAACTCGAGAAAAATCTAGTGGAACGGATTAGAAAAGTTGTGG
>JZLH01S0082669.1:2705-17422 GCA_001188425.1 Eucidaris tribuloides | reverse complement strand
AAATCCGGCAGAAAGCCAGAGTTTAAGTGAAGGTCGGCATTTTGCAAGCAGTTTCTGAAAACAAGCATCATTTCAAAGTTGTCTTTGCTCGAACTCATGCCAGGAGAGAGAAGAAGAAGAAGAAGAAGAAGAAGAAGAAGAAGAAGAAGAGTATAATAACGTCTTGTTTACCCAGGGTAGCCACTTCAGTCTAATAAACTGCTCTCCCAGCGGACCCTGCGAAACATAAATGTTATTATTACCCTTCTCTGTTCTAGAATGCCGAGCGCCTGGCTATAGAAAGCAGAAAGTACCATTTTTAAAGTATTGTATGACCCGGCCAGGGTTCGATCCCGCGACTTTCCAGATGTGAGGCGGACGCTCTAACCACTAGCCTAGGCCATCGCGCCGGCCATATGAAGTATGAAATCTTTATTATGTTACGAAAGAAGTGCGCGATATGGGAAAAAAAGAAGATTCGTGATTTTAAGCCGTTCATTATTACCATACGAATCAACGCCGGCGTCGATCGGGAGGGGGGGGGGGGGAGTGCAGTCGCCACCCCAATGTAAATATTGGGGGTGGGGGCATTGTCCCCCAATAATTTTGAATTTCTAAAAAATTCCCAAACGTAATGCAAACTATGCTTTAAAAAGCAGTTCAAAGCGCAACGAAACCATTAAAGTTAAAGTAAAAATATTTATCATACGCAATTTTCCAATTTTTGGCGCACTCCGCGCACAAAATATTAAATCATTTTGCGCGCAAAGCACGACGAAATTTTTGACATTTGTACAACTTTTAGCCCCCCCCTCCCCATCCGAAAAATGGATCGACACCCCTGATACGAATCATTGGTCTGTAGGACCTTCAGTCTTTAGGGGTTCCCCCGTCATGGACTCTGTACTTTCATTCATTCATTCATTTTACTTGAATACTAGATGATTGATATCAGCGCATTTTATTTCCTATTATAAACACAACTGTCATTGTTAACCTTTTCCGTCTTTTTTCAAGGCTACATCAACGAGGCATGTTGGGCCGTGATTGTATTATATCATTAACGTTGTCGAATAAATCAGGGTTTGCTTACACTAACACACAATTTGGGAATTATTACCATTGCTACCAGAATGATTAAGGTATCAAAAGTTGAGGGTGTAATTTATTCACACGAAATTCTTCACCAGTAAACCCCACTCCCAATGCCAAAACTATCGTGAAACTTACTTCTGTATAAGTCTTACTTCATTGAATCATATACTATACAGGCTATGTATTTATGACCTCATATTTCAGTGCGTTATTTGTATAATGGCCATACACAGATTTTTTTCTTAGTGGAGGGGTTACTATTCATGGTTACAGGGGAAAATATCATTTGAGACTGATACGCTTTGCCGAATATCATTCTATAATATTTTAACTTTGTGATTTTTTTAATAGAGGTTTAAGTGACTGAAACATTAATTCACAAGTACTATAAATCCATTTCTTGATGTATTTTCAGTCACAACACGCCCAACTATACATGTTTGTATTTGATTTCGTTTATATAATTATCCTATACACTTGACTCAACTTCTTGAATATAACTTCTATTTTTTAATTTGCGGATTTAGTTTCTGTTTTAACTCGAAAGAATAATTGTTTTACATGATCGTATATTATTTTACAGTCATGGACAAAAGTTTGGAACATTTTCATTTGTTTGCATAGCCCTGTTTTACGGTGCAGATTTTTTCGATCAATGATCAATCACCCATGCACACATCAAAATACATTCGTATATATTTTTCAATTAAGTTCAATTGAGCTCTACTTCAGGACAAGAAACCCGTTGATATGATTGAAAACTGCAATTTGAAAGAAAAATAAACATATTCCAAACTTTTGTCCATGACTAATGTAGCTGATGAAGGTTAGTGACAGGCCTAAATCCCATTTTACCATCATTCCAAAATATGAAATATACAAATCTAAAATAAAAGATAAGACAAACGGTAATCATGCGACATAAAACTGAAACAAACAACAACAACAAAAATAATAAAACAAAACAAAATAAAAACAAGGAAACAAATGAACAAAGAGTACTTACCGGCAATGACGGCGGGACCAGACTGCCCCCCTTCAGGTTTCACCCATACCTCCATCGTGAAGTGTTGCCTTGGAAACTCGAAGCCGTCATCGTGCATATTTCTATACACCAACATACTCGAATCATTGGCAAAATACACGGCCTTGCTCGTCTCTTCGGGGGTACCCGTCCCGCCGTCCAGCCCCCGGACGTTCCGGGGGAATCGCGCATGGTCGTCTCGCTGGACATTGACGCTGCCGTGACACCGATTAGAGGTTCCCCGGCGCTGTCGTTCGTGTTCGGTGAGTACTGATTGAACTTCATCTTCCCGCGCTAAAGACGTCCGATGCGCCAAATCACTGGTTCTCCCGTCTGAACGATGGACGTGACTTACTAGAAATAAAAATAGTATCACTACATTCCGTGCTCGGACAGAGCATCTAAAACAATGTTCAGCGGGTTTTGCCGATTTTAATGGATGTGTTCTTTGTAGGAGAAACCTTCTGGCTGGCACGAAACGGAAATCTAACAAAGCTGACAGCTGTACGCAGTTTACAAAAGCTATTTGTTGTTGGGGATTCGAGGTAATACCCTCATTTCCTCAGTTTGTTCTCACCGTCGTTCCTAATGAATGATTTTTAGTCGCTTTCACCTGTCAAACTTACAGAGCGGAACTATACGATCACAGGCGATTGGACAAATCGGTCAGACGGTTTTGTTTTTGGCGGGATTGGAGTGAATTTTGGGGGATACCGTGATCGGATCATATGCCCTCTGTGGTTAAAACTTCACTCTGAAAAAAAGATTAATCACATCACCGCTTGTATATCGGATCGAGATCAATGAATATGCTGGATAGAAAATAGACAGAAGGCCGTGAAAACCGATCACGATCACTCAAAACAGAGGCACCGGAAGTCGAGGTTTGCTTTAAATTCACGGACTGGAGGGGCGCGAAGTAATTCATTTTTTTCAAAGCACATAGAAGTAAATTGATAAAGCAGCTATAATACGATGAAAAGTTGTCTGCCCTCCAAAACTGAAAAGTCGAAACCCTTGAGGCATTCACAAACTGTCGCGAAAGCCAGGGTCAACGAACTTCTGGGCGATCTAAACAGGTGTTCAAAGAGTTTTTTTCTACGAAAGAATAAACTTTTACCATTACTGTATCATATAGAAAGACCATACGGCATTTTAACTGCGTGACGTCAAAAGAGACGTTATTGCTTGTGGTTAAGTTATTACAGAACTGCCCAAACCAACAACTCCCAAAACGCAACAACCACAATAACACCCAAAACAAAAACAAAGGAACAAACGAAACAATACAAAACAATACGTGCGCATCATAAATCAGGAAACACAAACACACAAAACATTTTATGACTTTGAATAACCATTTTACTAGTCAGGAATAAGGGAAAATTTAGTCACGTTTTGCTAAAGTCATATTTTTTTTGCGCAGCTGATGGCAATCATGATGAAATGGATTTGTGTATGACGTAAAGTCTCCTGGTCTGTTGTCCCAATCACTGACTCAAGTCACATGATGTCCGCAAGTACAAATTGTATGTGCGAAGAGGGGTTTTTATATAAAATTTGACGCATTCTACCCTTTTATTATCATTCGTGATGTGTGGGCAACAGGTAAATCAAATTTACGTAATATGTTTGCGCCCAATTAAGCGTGGCGGCCCTATTATATTCTGCGAGCTAAGACCCTGGTCAATATGTTTGAGATGAATAGGATTAAATATTGGCGGTAATCACATTATCTTGAAATGGAGATAAATGTGCTCTTTCTTCTTCTTCTTCTTCTTCTTCTTCTTCTTCCTCTTCTTCTTCTTCTTCTTGTCCATTTTAATTTCTGTTGCCATCGCCAAATTTGCTGTACGGAAGTTTATGCATTTACATTTCATTTCATTAAAGAACTAATTCTTTCTTAGGTAGGAATCTTTCTCAATAGGATTTCACTGACAGTGGTTGTCAATCTCAACTGACGAAAGATTATTCCCTCTTCTCCAAATTTCAACAAGACAGTATATTGACTAAATTGTAATGCCAATAGTTTGTCGAACACCAGAAAAGGTTGAAGAATATTTCGTACTTTACCAAAACGGCTATACCCACGAGGTTTAATCTCTAAAGAACTAAACTTTTCTAGAATTGTTTATCGTGAAAGTTATTGATTCAACGAAAAACATAATACTATAGGAAATGATCACCAACAAGGTGATTTTCACAATGATAAGCGGTGGAAGAATTTGTCTCTCGAGAGATCGAACTTTTGCGCCAAGACTACTAGTTTTCACTATAGACATTTTTTAAAGATTTTTTTGCCAATTAAAAATATATATATACATGTATATGTTCGCATGATTCTACATGTACTTGCTACCAATTTTCTATAGCACTTCAAAGCAATAATTAAAGGCATGCAGTGTATAGTTTCAGTAAATGCTTAAAAACAAAAAGTTTTCATGTCGTTGGTTTTGATAGACCTGTGTCAGCTATTCCATTTTTTTTTAAAAGAAACTATTAAAACATAGAAAAGTGTGTGTGTGTGGTTGGGGGGGGGGTAGATGACTTATTTGCATAGGAAATGTAAATAGTGATATTTGGTACCCGATAATTAAAAATCGCAACATGTCATTTTAAACATTTTGTTTTCATTTCCTGATGGTGGGCATGACAGTACCACACGTTATGAAAGATTGGTGTGTCTACATGTATTCGGCCAAAACCGTGAGGTTTAAGTGCTTTAAAATACACTACACTACACTACACTACACTACACTACACTACACACTGTAGTGTTAGAATAAACCATCAGATTGGTGTTAATTATAGCCCGGTAATATTATCTTGGATATCTGAATATAAATAGTTTTCATAACTTTTCTATTCTTGGCTGTTCATTTTTCCATTTGATCACAATTATACAACCTAAAGACATTAGTTTTTCCATGAAAATTTCTACATTTGTTGAATCGAGGGTACACGATTTTAAAGAATGACTTTAAGGTACAGAAAAAAAAATAGTCAAATGAATCATATACCCAGACTAGACTTACTCTGTTAACCCTATTTCCATTACCCCGAATCGGCCCAGAGGAATAACCTCCCTTTGGTAGTAATTTTTCCAGTGGGTTTGGAAGAACAAGAAGTAATATTCTCCATAACGGTTATCAAAAGCACATGAATCACATCGACAGCTGACCACTCAATATAGTGTTTCAACTCAATGGAGACCGTTGCCAATTGTGTTCTATACAGTTTTATCGGGGTTCTAACCTTGAAGGCAAAATCCAACAATATGATAATAATAATGATGATGATGATGATGATGATGATGATGATAATAATAATAATAATAATAAAACACGTCTTATTCACCCAGGGTAGCCACTTCAGTCTGATAAACTGCTCTTCCAGCGGGCCCTGCATAACATAAATTTTATTATTTCTCTTCTCTGTTCTAGAATGCCGAGCGCCTGGCTAGAAAGCAGAAGGTACACTTTTTAAAAGTCTTTAGGTATGACCCGGCCGGGGATCGAACCCGCGACCTTCCGGACGTGAGGCTAATGCTGTAACCACTAGGCCCTCACGCCGGTATTTGATATGTTTCAAATGCATGTATGAAAAAAAAAATCTGAGTTACATAATCCTTCATGCTATGTGTGTCTCTGATAAGGTCAAAAAATGAAGCCCTGAAAAATATATTGTACGTCAAAAGTGAAATATTTAAAAGTGAAACTCAATGAGCGACCATTCACCTTTTCTGTCATAGATTGTTGTGTGGGACTTTCTTGCCACCGAATATTAAGTCATATGCTATACAGCATCGGAACTCATGGTTTCAGAGCATCCACCGACAATTTGCACCCGAGTTATGCTCTCCAGACAAAGTTAACTAACCAATTCCAAAATGCTTCCAACGCGTCTTACTCGTGATTTATTTCGTCGTGGAGACACGAAAAGACATGTCCCTCCGCAGCTCCGCTACTACCTCCATGGCTGATTTTGTCTGAAAGAAATGTCTCCGTGGGATCTAAATTTAATAGCACAAAGTAAATAATGTCAAATACACTGGTTTGCTTTGATATAATATTTTTTTATGAACAATCCCAATTCCATCAAAATTTACGGTTAGGCCTACGCCTAATAATTCAACAATAATCCACGTACCCGAGAGTCATGATAATAAGCTTTTAAAATGTACCTTGAAGTTTGCAGTTATTGGATTAATGACCGAAAACTAGTTTAATGTATCAAACCCTGCTAAAAAGAACACAGTGTCCTACATTGTGAAATACAATGGGAAACACAATGTGAAACACATTGTGAAATCTCTTCACAGTTTTAAATTCGAGCGTTTTAACATTGTGTGAATCATCAATTCACAGTGTGGAGCAGAACATCACTGCATGACTGTGAACACTCTGTGAAAATACTCACTACAGTGAAATCATCTCACACTATTAAATTCGGGCGTTTTTACGTAGCCGACTTACACACTGTGAGCACACAATGGGACATTGTGTTCTTTCCAGCAGGGAAGATATAAATTTTATATGTTCCATGTAGTTTATCAACGATCAAAGAGTTTAATATACCACATACGCGCAACAACTGATGACCTCTTACTACAGATAATGGATATAACAAACCTTGTTGTAAAAAATGAAAAGAAACAAAAGTAAATCTGAACCCTATTGCCGAAAATTTAGCCTCTAAGGTCTGTGACAACAAGCTGTAAACAATAATCATTACCATACCTGACACACACGTAACGCACATCTCATTCCCGGATCTCATTTCAATTTGTTCGAGTGCTTGGTGTTTTTTTTTTGTGTGTGTGTTCTAACGTTACCATATGCGCTATGTGTATACGCACCTTGAATCAGAGTTCACTCACTACACTGCAAAAAGAGCGGTGTTAGATTTATCGCCACGGGCGTTTAATCTAACACCGATCCAACTAAAATAGAGGACCACATCAAGAGGTGTTGAAACTACTCTGTGATGGTGTACAAAAGTAATCACCCACTCTTAAAATGTTGGGTAAATTTAGTTGGGTAATTGGCGGTTGGTTAAAAAAGTTCGTTGTTCTGGGCGATTATTACCCAACTGAGCATATAAGTACTTTAACCAACATTGGGAAATTATTTTTACCTAAATATTGGGTGGATATTTACCAACAGTATTGGTAACTGAAGGTTGGGAACTTGTTGCTCCGCAGTTGTGTAACCTTGCCACATTTCCATGGTAGGTTGGGTAAATTTCGCTCGGCAACTAAAGGTTGGTTAAAAATCATGGCCCTAGGAAGGGGGGGGGGTGCTAGAAATTTTACAGGGGGTGCGCAGCACCCCCTGCAAAAAGACGTGTATGTCTATTTTTCTTCAACTTTGGCCGCAGAGGCGACTTTTCAGCTGTTGATTTGGCCACGAAATTTTCCGCCGACACCCCCCCCCCACTGAGCGAATTTTGAGCTTGTTGATTTGGCCGCGAATTTGGCCGTGAAAAAATTTTTGGCCGCCCCGAAAATTTTCCGCCGACACCCCCCCCCCCCCACTGAGCGACTTTTCAGCTGTTGATTGGCCGCGAATTTGGCCGTGAAAAAACTTTTGGCGCCGAAAAATTTTGGGGTGTCGCGAAAATATATATCTCTGCCACCCCGCGTGAAAAAATCTCCCAGGGCCCTGTTAAAAATTGCATATATAAGCACGTGCGGATATGTGTTTTTGTGGATGTAAGTGCGTGGTGTGTGTGTGTGTGTGTGTGTGTGTGTGTGTGTGTGTGTGTGTGTGTTGTGTGTGTGTGTGTGTGTGTGTGTAGTTCGTGCGTGTGTATGTGTGTGTGTTGTGTGTTGTGTGTTGTGTGTGTGTGTGGGGGGGGGATTGTACTTTACCCAATACCGAGGAAAACCCAAGTACACGAAATTATATTTACCCACATTATTGGGCAATTCCCAAGTAAACTGCATCGATCAATACATGCTTTTGTATCGATCATAATCATATGGAATTGATATTACTGTACTTTTTGATTAATTATTGTATTTCTTAGTTTCTCATGTATACGGGTATAATTTTGTATCTTCCGACGATTTAAATGATCCATCTGATTATCGAATTGTCGATCTATAACATCTATTTTATGCGATTCTTTAAAAAAAAAAGAAATTGCACAAGTATCTAACCATGATATTTCAGTGGTTGTATTAGAACGCTATATATATCAGCAAGGAAAAATTAACATGTAAGCAGGTAAGCATAACGAGCAAGTCAAATACTAGTAGTTGGGCAATCAATTCCCCAAGGATTGAGGAAAAAGAGTTAGGCAAAGAGATGTTGTGGACAAATCAGTAAGTAATACTAGTAATTGCTAAATAGATGAGTATTTGAGCTTAGGCAAAAGCTGCTGTGTAGATCGGATGTTACCCAACAGATATGTGTATTCAGAGTTGGGTAAATTGATATTTTGGAAATAATCGTTGAGCAATTGATCGTTGGGCAATGTCATACGGGGTAAAATTTGTTGGGTAAGTAATTACCCAACTAAAAATATAACCAACTGTTGGGTAATTAAAGAGTTGGGTAAAATATGATGGATGACCAACTGATAGACAATTTAATTTGCCCAACCATATAGTAAACTGATTACCCAACATCAGTTGGGAAAATTATGACCAATAGTTGTGTGGACAGAATGTTACCCAGTGTTGGTCAAAGGTTGGGCATTTATTTGCCCAACTATTTTAAGAGTGCCTGGCAGTTCTTGGTATTAATTTGACACTGCAGCTGGTGACATTTTTGACACTGCGCTGGTGTTGCATGTAAGTTCAACAATGACACTGCATGGTGTTGATTTGACACCGCTGGTGATAATTGCAATGGTATAACACCGGCCCGATATAGTTTCAACACCTGTCGGTGTTTGGAGCGGTAAGTGTTACTTTGGTCTAAATGCTTCCACATTTTACCCAACATCAAGAAGTATAGCGGGAACTTATCAGCTAATTAACTTTATTAATTAAATCTATCTGCATCTGTATATCTATATTAATTAATTCATTTATTTATTTATTTATTTATTTATTTAGCTATTTATTTAGTTATATTAGTTATTTTGTTATTTATTTATTTATTTATTTATTTATTTATTTATTTATTTATTTATCTATTTATTTATTTATTCATTCATATATTTATTCATCTCCCGTAAAAAACAAATGGGTGGCAACTCGCTGCCAGCGATTCCACCGTAATTTTTTACGATTTACTGTAAGTTTTACCGGCCTTCCACCGTAAAACGCTTAATTTTAATGAGTTTTTTTTTACCGTAAATCGTAAAAATTACATGGAAATAACCATAATTATTTTTACGGTTTCCCGTAATTTCCCCGTAGAAATACGTATTTTTGTTTACAATGTTGCTTTGTCATATGTATTACGTTTTGTTTATTTGATGGAAATAAAGTTTAATTTGAACTGAAATGAACTGAACTGAACTTCCATCTATATTTATTTACGAATTTATTCGTGCACTCATTTGCAAATAAGAAATGTCATCCAAAACCGCACCCTTTCTTTGAACGTATACACATAAACACAAAACTAACAATCTCGAACGCAAACTTCTGTAGTAGTCTATCCTATTACTGGAAAAGCTGTTTAAAATCACGGCTTCAATAAGTCTCTTACGTCAGTACGTGGGAGGGCGTCGCGTTCTTTTCAATGAAATTCTAATGTTCTTTGACGCAAAGTCCTGCGTTATCCACTTTAGATTTTTCTCAATCCATCATTAACTTTATATTGTTATACGCTTTCCATAACCGTTACTTTCCTTACACATTATCAACTGCATGGGGTATAGTGGTATAGCCTATACATAGAACACAAATGGGGATAACCGAAATAGAACTTGTGACTTAGTATTTTTATTTCATACAATTGAGTTTTAGACACCCTGCCATGGGGGTAGGTATACCCCTTACTGTATTTTGTAAGAAGATCATGCTTAAGAGGAATCAATAAAGCAATTAGATCGCGGTAAAATGATGCGGGGGGTTGCATAATATGCAGGTAACAAAGGAAAGAAACAGTTAATTCCAGAAAATGTTTGAATTCATTGTAAAGTATACGTTTTTCTGTGGAAAAGGGTGATGTTGTGATCTTTTAAACGTATCTGAATATACGCTTCTCTTTGAGCATTAGGTAATAGATCATCACAGCATGTAATCATTTCCTCTCATCAGCTAAAATGAAAAGATATAAACACTTTCGAAAGAGTTAGTTACGTAAAATTCACTAGGGTGTAATCCCGACTTCTTTGGACTTATCTGAACAATAATTGTTGGGATACACTTTTAAACTAGAATATTCCTAGAATTTGTATTTCATGAAGGGTTTCACTTTTTTAGGTAATAATAGAGTAGTGAGGGGATATATAATATGATTTCTTTTGTACTGTTCACGTGACTTTCGAATCATGTCCCCCATCAATGCTCTTAGTCGGCAAATATAAACTCAGTCGGCAAAATGAAGGAAAGGGGAGACAGAAAAAAGAAGAAAAGGTAATATGAAAATAAAGAAGGAATTCAAGGAAGTAAGAAAGAAAAAAACGAAAAAGGAAAGGAAGGAAGAAAAATAGTAAGAAAGAAAGAAAGAAAAAAAGAAAGGAAGAAAGAAAGAAGAAAGAAAGGAAAGGAAAGAGAGGAAAGGAAAGACAACAAAAATAGGGAGGGAAGTGAGAGGAGTAAAACATTGCACCGCCACCCTGTGCCAGCATTCTGAGTGTCATAAGCATCAAACACGTTTATGAGAAAGCAAACTTTTGAACATGTTATTGGCAGTACCTGTGGGCAGTATCAGTTGTAAAATGGTTGGGAAGATTAAATCAGTGAATTATTTAGTATTCGATCACTCGGCAAAAGTCAAACTCTAATAAAACAAACAATTTAGTTGGCAAAATATTATAGGCAGTGTATACATTAACGGCCCATATTATGAGTGTACTGTTGTTGGTCATTCTATACTCGCTTTTATGTAAAAACGAAACATTCTTGACACATGAGTATAGGGGCGTAGATTTGGGCGGGGCGGGGGGGGGGTTAGACAACCTGATAATGCAAGATTAAATACATGTATGCTTAAAAAGCAGAGCAGGGCAGTACAAAACCATTAAAGTTATAGAAAAATATTACTAAACATACACAATTTTAAAAATAAAATTTGACATTGCAATTTTGCGCCGAGACTGTCGAGTGCCGAGAGAGTTATATCTCCGACTCGGGACTCTGACTCGACTCGACTCGGACTCGACTCGAGGCCCTTTTTTCGACTCGACTCGACTCGACTCGAGCGTAAACGAAATGACTCGACTCGACTCAAAGACTCGAACCCCTTCATGACTCGACTCGACTCGTGACTCGACCACTAGCTTGACTCGACTTGACCATGACTCGGACTCGAACGGCCTGTTGACTCGACTCGACCCTTCTTGACTCGACTCGACTCGACTCGACTTGAACTCAATTATTAAGTACACCCAAATTGTCATATTGCATCTCGTTTAGAATCTAAATTTAGCTCTTGGCCTCTCATTTGCCCCTCTGTGTACAGTAGTCAGCACTACTATATAGTACAGCTGCATAGTTGCCATAGCAGGTCTCACACAAGCAACCCCCCCCAAAAAAAAAAACAAAACAAAAAAACAAAACAAAACAAAACAAAAACAAAAAACTCTTGGCTCTATATACCTATTAATCTCTTTCATATAGACTCTTTGTATTGCATGATCAGGGCATGCAGATAACATCTCCTCCTCCCTACATGTAACTAATAACTATACTGCACTGCCTGCGCATGCATGGGTAGAAGAATGCATGTCTAGTCTTACAAGTAGGCCTACCTACTTGCAGTCTTGTAAGCTTGTGCTGGTGGGGGGAAGGGGAGAGGCCACTGAAATTTAGATTCTATCCATGTATTTGAAGAATTTCAAAATTTGATAAACAGTATTAAATGTGAGGTACTTAATTTTAGTTATTAAAGATGACACTTGACTCTATGGGTCTGAGGACTCAGACTACTAGCAGCAGCAGCATGGGCATACAGTAGCTGTGCAGTACCTCACAGTTTTAAAAAAAAATATGAATACATAATCCTCTATGCTGTGTCTTTGATAAGATCTAAAAATGAAGCCTGAAAAAACGTTTATTTTCAAAATGATGATTTAGTCTCTTTAAAAAGTGAAAATCTTCCAGCACCCCAGTTGACCGGATTCACCTGCCCATTTCCCTGCCATAGACTTACTGTGTGTAGATCTGGCTATTTTATCCTGCACCGAGTAGAAATTGTTTATTGATGCATATCTTGCAGTGGCAGCATAGCTTCCAAACTGTTGTATTCTAGGATATTTATCATTTAAACACTACTATATAGCTCAGATATCAAAGTTTAACATTTTTTTTTTTAAATTGAAGCCCCACCAATGTTAGTCTATCACTTTAACGTATATTGTTGAACAGAGAGTTGGGGGGGGGGGGGTGCGTTGTCAATAAACTATTATTCATTATTTAATTTGCCATGCACTTTAAATATGAGGCATTTACTGTTGAGTATTGACTATATTTGGTATGTAGTTCATTGTATCATACCAAGTTGTTCATTATTGAGTTTTCGCCTTAAACTCGAATGGGAAGGCTGGATGAACTGATGAACTATTTAACTTTCAGAAGCAGTCAAATGCACACGTCTTGATGCAGATGATGATTAGCTAGCTTGTTTCTGTTATTTGCGATATTGTTTATCAACAATCACGCGAACTGATTTGTTTTTTTCATTAATGTTATACATCTATGTACACTACATTTTAATTAAACATATTTTCTCTCTTAAAATTTTATTTTGTTCTTTTTTCCACTTGCAGTTGACCAGAGTGTTCATACTCTATTACCCACGACATTGGACCATCAATTCAATTACTCCTAAACCTTAATTATGTTCACCTCCGTTTTCAAAATTTTAGGTGTGTAGGCGATACCATGGCGTATATTTCGTTTAAAGAAGTATGTAGGTTTAGATGCATAGGTGTACATAATAATTTGTACGGATTGTCGTCTTGTGTAGTATTTCATGCTTGTACTTGGATCATTTTGGGATGTAAATGTGTGGCGTTCTGTCATTAGTTACAGGAAGTCGGGCTGACCATATCAAATTTGCAATACAATCAAGTATTTACTACAAAAATCCATGTTGACTCGACTCGACTCGACTTGCTACATTGCGTCGACTCGACTCGACTCGACTTGACTCGACCGAAAAAAAAATGACTCGACTCGACTCGAGACTCGAGCCCCTCATGACTCGACTTGACTCGTGACTCGACCTCCTACTGACTCGACTCGACTCATGACTCGACCTCTTATCGACTCGACTCGATCCTACCTTGACTCGACTCGACTCGATTACAACGCTGGCCGAGAGGGCTAAACATTTTGGCAAGTTTCTAACTTTTTGCATCCGAAATATGGATCGATGCCCCTGCCCATGAGTATGTGTGTATTCGCTATTATCACTCGAGAGAAAGCGCACACTTTGAGCATACCATGGGTTAGCCTTTTGACAAGGCCCTCTCGCTGTATTACGGGCGAACGAAGCGAGCCCAGGCTGGCTCGCTTCGCTCGCCCATTACAGCGAGAGGGCCGTGTCAAAAGGCTAACCATGGGTCAATTCATGGAGGAGGCACCTACATGTATAGACGCTCACCCGAAATTGCATTTTCAGATGGTGGATTTTAAGCGCATATACGCCAAGCGTACGGGGGTGGGGGTGGTACTGAAAATGTTATATGGTTTGTGTTGACAATTATTGTGTTAAAATGTAAACAATTGCAGTAATCTTGTAATAAATTCACTATTATACATGTTTTCTTTTTACAGGAATGTGTTTTTGCGTATATGTCATAGTTGGTCACAACGCGAGAGAGGCTATAGAGAGCGTAGCGAGCGAGCGGTTTGGTAAACTTTGAAACTCCAAGAAGAAAAACGGTTTTTGAGGTTTATTCAGGTCATGATTATAATAATAACCCCTCTGTCCGATTTAAAATTAATGCGTTACAATGGAGTGGAAAAACTATAATTAATTTTACCAGAATTAATGCAGAATTGCGCACAGTTAAAATGTGTACCACGTGCCGAGCCGGGGGGGGGGGGGGGGGGAGATTGGTTGTAGATTTTGGAGGAGGATTTTCTGCACTAAAATATGTTTGATTTTGATAAGTGTATCTGCAGTATATTGCCTACGCTATCGGTGTTTCAAAGTAAATAATAGAGGCAACTGCGAGCGAGCGGTTATGAAAGCGAAAATTATTTCTTTATTTGGGGGAGGGGTAGAAAAATTACTTTCAATATGGTCCTAAACACATTCCGTTGTGCATTCTGGTTCCTTGTAAATCAGTACACCTTGTAATTGCCTTTTTTTACAATGAAAATACAAAATACAATCAGACGAGCAAGCTTATACGGTATAGTCTTCTAAACCATTTGAACACTGGGACAGGTGTAACAAGTGCGAGCATTATTATACTCATAAAAATATCCCACAAAAAATAACAACTTGCCCCAAGGACAATTCCACCGGGCACCGGTTTATCC
>JZLH01S0082664.1:12801-28048 GCA_001188425.1 Eucidaris tribuloides | reverse complement strand
TGGGACTTGGTACTTGAAAATACGCTTACTCCTTTCATCACACTCAAAAGATAATGTTTTCCATGACAGTAACAGGTGGTCCTACCTGAAGTGATTCTTGTAGCAGTCTCTCACGTACAGATCTGGTCTCTGCCTGCATGGCTGCTTGCAGTGTTTCATTGGCCTGTGAGAGAGAGAGAGACAGTAATTATTGATTAGCAAAAATTAAAAATTCTTAAACATTATAAAAATTCTAATCAATTACTTTGCTAATATTATATGATTATTATAGGAATATATTGCAATGTTTCTTGAGACAAAAATCATGCTTGTTATATTTAGTCAAGTTTATGATACAACAGAATAAAATTGATTTATTTTTTCAATTTGTGTTCTACATGGGGACTCTGATAGTTTTACAATTTTTTTTTACTTTCATAAATGGATGAAATCTCCACATTGTAAGAAATGATACAAGGGGAGATCCTACCAGTATTCAGCATTATTATTTGCTGCATTAGTTATACAGTGTATTTTTATGCATATACAATGTGTTCACACTACTTATCAAATATGTTCTAAAAATTCTAATCAATTACTTTGCTGATATTATATGATTACTATAGGAATATATTGTAATAATTCTTGAAACGAAAATCATATTTGTTATATTTAGTAACGTTTAATCAATAAGAACTTATTAACCCTCATTACTATTGGCACAAATCTCCATGGACACTGTGTTTGATGTCATGACTTTGGTACTGGGAAGGGTATTACATGCACACAAATGAAGACACAATCACTTATTTCTATGAGTGACTCACTTTGGTGCAAATGGCATCATTGCTGCTGTAGAGGGAGGGGCAGATATCCCTTAGCCGAGAGCTGATGGCATCCGTGGTGCTGTTATCACCGATGTAGTGGTTGATGAGGGCTGTGATGAGGCTGCCACACATCAGCTGGTGAGACAAGGTCAAAGGTCAAAGGTCAAAGGTTTACAGTCTTGCATCATAGAGCATATGCCACCTCAAACAACTTCACACATTACCCCGTGATCACCGGACCCATGTCAAGCCAACACAAATGTGTGCCACGTGAACAGGTACAAAGACAGTGATAACAGATTATCAGTAACACGTAATCATCTCTTTGTAAGAATATACATTGAAGTAAAATAAGCTTTTGACCCTAAAATCTAGTCAATTCAACTTACCATGATGATATACATATTTGCCTTTATTTTGGTTAAATAATAAACTTTCAAGCATAATGACCTTGACCTTGGCTTGAGCATACTTGTATGAAATATGATACAAAAAAGATCACCTGCAATTCTGTGTATGAAAGTTGATTCGATCTTGAGCTTGCATGCTGTTTTCTCCCTTCAGAGCTTATCATACAAGTTTGGGAAGAATTTAAGGCATAAAATAATGAGCAATCAAAAATTGTGGGTGACTAGTTCTCATGAAATTACTTTAATGGAACTAGTACTATCACTGTCATTCTTATATAAAATGATAATTATAAAACCATTGCACTGTCATCATACCTCTTTTCCATTCAGTACCAAGTCTCTCAGAGTCATTTTCTTCAGTTCTTCCTGGTCAAGCTGCAATTAGGTGGAACAAAAAAGATTACACACAATTTAAAATCATACCAATTTCAGATTTGACATGCATGAAAGCCATTTGCCACGTTTTAGACAGAAATTTACCAAGCTCTTAATTATTTTGTAAAGCGATAGAATGTGTGACTAACCTGAGACAATGTGGCAGCAACGATGTGAAACTGGTGGTAAGACAGGAGCTTGAGCATGGCCAACACTTCCACAGTGATGTCCACCAGCTTCTGGAGATTGATGAGAGCTTGTCTCTCATTGGCATGGGCTTCAGCTAAAGAGGAGCAAACAAAGAATATGTGAAGAAACATAAATCCCGAAGATAAATAAGTACGTAAACAAACAAATAAATATATACAGAGTGAAACCTGTCTATAGTGGCCACCCAAGGGAAACAAAAATGTGGCCTTTATAGACAAGTGGCTGCTGTAGACAGGTTCTTTACAACATAGTTTCTCTCAAGAGAAATCATTTTAGTGGGTACTATAGGCAGGAGGGCTGCTATAGAGCACACTGTAAGTTTTCAAAACATGTGGAAATATCAGGATTATAAGAATCCAATCAATCTGGTACTTAATTTTTTTTTATTTAGATTTTGTCACAGGTACATTAATCCATTTGTATGTTGTTGTTTATGTTTTTGTGACACAATTTCTTGTTTGTTGTAATTTTTTCCAGCACAGTTGTTTGAATGACTCTTGTAGTTGACTGGCTAACATTTGTTTTTAGTTATTTTCTCTTGCTGGCATTAAATATCAAGGTTTTCTTGTTCTTTCTCATTCTCCTGAAGGCTAGAACATTCTCACCGGGACGTGGAATTTTTCCAACATACATGGTTGTACCAAAAACTTTTGACTGACAACTTCACTCAGCAAACATTAACCCTATATTAACTGGCGGCATGATCCCGCCGTGCAAAATTTTTTGATCGCGTCGCTCGCTGACTTTTTACTTTCAAGTCTTGCGCATCTTTTGAGACCATTTTCGCGAAAATCGGACGTACCGTTATGACGCTGCGCGACTTTTTATACATGCATGTTAACCCCAAAATTGCTCAAAAACGTGATTTCGTGTACAAAATCAATGGAAATTGTGTTTTCAGCCAAAAATCATAAATGTATGATTATTTTTGCTTTTACTGGTTGAAATGAATTAATTTTATGCTGTTTGTGATCGCAAAAGTGTCCCCAACAAATCTCATCGAAAAAACAAAGAAATACATAAGAAATTCACAAAACAATAAAATACATAAGAAATTAATTCCAATGCGGCAAATTTTCTTAAAGAAAATTGTGAGAAATGTCAGAATGAATATTCTCACCAAAAATTAGTATTGTACTAGCTATTGTAAGTGAGTTATAGGTGAAAACATAATTTCATGCACTTATTTGCATAATTAATTACTTAAAAAATAGAAAAAAAATAATTTTTTGAAAGATTTTACTTACAGTCAGTGATAGTTTACATCCGCTCTATGCCGCATGCAAATTTTTCGCGGCGATCGGCGACCGAGATTCTGAGGGTGGGGGAGGGTCAAATTGACCCCCCCCCAGTTAAAAACCTGGTCTGAAATAGCCAGTTAACATGGCGTAAAGTCTTCACCACCTGGTACTTGTTCAGAACATGGTTCTTATGCATATAGCGTCAAGTCAAGGTCTTCTTCACCTCTCCTTCTGTGTTGCTCTCTCTGTGCCATCTGGGCGTTGGGTCCTCCTCCTACCACTGAATCTGGTCTTAATAAACCTCCGGCTGGGACATGGGATAGCATGCTGGAAATACAGATAACATGGTAGATTTCAAACATTCAGTCACAAATAAAAAGGGCAGGAACACATTACACATTACAACAAAGACAAACACAAAATGATTAAGTAGTAGATAAACAAAGAATCATTGGGGGGGTCCTTCTTTCATGTTGGACCGTTTGTATGGAATGAACTCCCTCTTATGATCTGACTGATATCAAACTTACACTTTACACTTCAAGAATCTGCTGAAGACTTGTGTAATTTCCAAGGAACATTTTGCAAATGGGAATGAATATCAGTCTCCCACATGCTGGGATTATCGTTTTGGACAGACATGGCATAATGAAAATCTACATCATCATCATCATCATCATCATCATCATCCACATGATCCTCCCCCTCATTCTCATCATCATTAGTATAGAAGAGCAAGTCATATTCAAGGGATGAGGTAACAGAAAAGAACTACATTACCCCAGACCTAACTAACACCCTAACAACAAGCATTCAACTTAACGAAATTCATGACACAAAACCTCTCTCCACTACCCTCCATCCTGCTCATTTTAGGGGAAAGTTGTCTAATTTGTCTGATAAAATGCTTTGAAATAATGTAAGCTAACAGGGCAGGAATGTGATAAATCACTCCCAAATTTCATTCCTTGTTTATCTTGTATCCTTCAGCTTACCTTTCCACCATCATCGTGTATTGTGAATTTTTCTCCAGGAAAGTCTGCAGTGATTTAACCTCCACCAGAACAGAGCTCAGCTTCTGACTGGGAAATGTGAATGACAGCTGAAAAAAAAAAACAGAACAGTAACAGTGAACAAAGTATATAATCCATACTCTGAAGTTAACAAACTTCACATAGATATTTCTTTGATACCATTTTCATATTTAAGCCTAAGTGGATCAAAAACAAAGTTAGTCAGAAGTGAGTTAATACATGTTTAATCCAGACAGAATTTCTTTCCTTATCTACAAATACTGCAGATGTTCTGTACACATCCCTGATTTGCAAAAGTTTTAAAAATTGGGTTATCCATACATCTAGCATACAAGCTCTGTTACACTGTGGATCTCTTGCATTGTCGAATTCCTATAGAAGAGTGAGATGTTGAATTTAATTTAAAGGCAGTGGATCTCATTTGCAAACATCTCAGCAGACCAGGAAAAGATAACCCATGCCCTTAGGCTACTGATGAAGGGCATGTTTGTGAAATCTGGGGGTCAGCAATTACCTAGAATTTGAAAAATGCGAAAGAAAAACAATAGCCATTCAGTGGTCATTCTATGGTAGGAATTTTTCTCTCGCGAGAAAAAAATTCAAATCAGAGTCTAATGGTCACTACAGTTCCACTAAAACTGAGTTGCTAGCTCCTTTATTTTGCTAAAGGTTCCCAGATGGCATGTTCTTCACAATGCCATTGTATTTACACAATGTTAATTTTTAGGCATGCAAAAGAGATGCCCTGCCTTTAAGTTTTGAACAATTTTTTTTTTTTAGCAACACACAGTATTAATGACCAGCACTTACCAGCTTTTTCTGTAGTGGATAGCCCAACACAGGTACCTCCTTCACCAACAGATTTTCCCACAGAGACCTAATATGGTAAGAATTGTAAAACAATGCTATTCATACTTTAGCCCATTGGGGATGACGGGCTTGTACAGAAAGCCAGTACATTGCACACTCAGAGATGACAGGCTTCCACAAAAGTCTTGAGAATTTTTAACTCTTCTGTCAAACGTATGTTTAACATCGAGGATATACTGAGGACACACAAATTCCTCTGTCCCAAAAAGTACACATTTTTCACCAGTATAGATGAAGAAAAGAGATGTGTAGACGTTCTACATTAAAATCTTAAATTTTTACATTTATATTTCCTTCAAGATCCACGAAGGAAAAATTATGTCATCTCTAAATTGAACAATGCATTTTGTATAGCAAAGGAATGTCACGGAATAACATTGGTGTTTTTTTTAACAGAAAAAGAGCTTAAATTTTTTTAGGTCAACCAAAACCTGTTTTTATGGTAGGTTAACCAAAAACTGTCCGTTTTCATGATAATTTTGGAAATGACCAAAATAATACAGCTCCAGCTTGGACCAGTTTATTGTAACAGAATCTTACCCAACCAATCTGCTGAAGTACAGGCATAAACCTCGGAATTTGCCTGAAAACGCAAAGTCTTGAAGGGATCCGTTGATGGGGGTATTTAACGGTGATGAGGGATGGAACGGCGTAGAGGCCACATGAGGTTGGAGTGATGAGGGGCTGACCGCGGAAGGACTTGCAAACGAACGGTTGGGGTCTAAACTCTGTCCTGCCACTGGCGTAGTTGCTCCTGAATGGGATGAATAAAGGTTTGTAGGGAAGATACCTCATATAAATGGAAGTAGTACATTATTGTAAATGGGAAAACAAATCAATCATAATTATAAACTCTAATGAAAGGTGTTACGAGAGCTCTTTTACTTTCCAACATTAGTATCAATTGATATGATGGATTGAAAAGGGTTAATAATTTGTTTTATGTCTGCTTGTTTGTGTACATATTCTTGTAACTGTCTCTTCTCGGGATCAAAAGATGGCCATGTTTATATCGAAAATGTACATGTTTTCTCCCACATCTTGGAACATCTGTGGGAAAGTGTCAAATTTGCAGGAAAATATCTAGTACTAGGTGTTAAAAATAAAATTGGTTAATTTTGATGTGTAATAACACAAAAACTATACACCAGATAATACTGGCTTGACTTTGAGTTATAGCTGAAGAGTGAACATTTTTGTTGGAGGTGTAATTCATGCTTATTTAAAAAGTTAGAGTTCAGATTAGTGTTGCACGACTCCAGGATTTTTGGGAGTCGACTAGTCGCCTATCAAAAGTCGCGACTCCGACTATTTGCCGACTATCTGTGTTCAGTTCTGTCGGCATGATCAGTAGGTAAAAAGAAGCACACTACAGCCTATATGATGACTGTTCAGTATGGTAAAGTTCGTGTTGAAAATTATTTTTGAACTTATGTTGTTTCAACTGTGATTATGATCATTCAAAAAATGACTTTCTGTCATAATCCCACTCACTGTCATCGATGTTTGGATTGGTTTATATGCAATACATATGTGATTACTTATAGTCGATTCTTGCGTTTCTAAAGTCGGAGTCGCGACTCCTCAACGATAGTCGCGACTCCGACTTTTGGCGACTTAGTCGTGCAACACTAGTTCAGATTTTGCTCAAAATCCAGTCCCCTGTACAAAATTTAGACTGCACAGAAATCAAATGGTGTGTGTGAGAGTGTGTGTCTAGTCCCCACACAATAGCATTCAAGCAATGGACAATGGGATGGAATAGCACACGTTGGAAACTTTGGTATGCCAGTTTCATTTCTTCCACGTTAGATAAATGCTTTTTTTAATATTCATAAGTAGCCTAGCGACTGTAGGACTATTCACTATCCACAGCCATTGTCTGTTGTTATTGTGTGGACAAGGCACACACTCTCACACACACCATTTGATTTCTGTACAGTCTCAATTTTGTACAGGAGGTTGGATTTTGTGTAAAATCTGAACTCTAACTTTTTAAATAAGCATGAATTACATAAAACTGATTATTGGTATCGTATTGAAACCACCTCAAACAAAAATGTTCATTCTTCAGCTATAACTCAAACTCATGCCAGTATTATCTGGTGTATAGTTTTTGTGTTATTACATATCAAAATTAACCAATTTTATTTTTAACACCTAGCATATAAACGCATCAGTTTCGAAAGTAATTCAGTGAGGACTGTTCCTCTCCTATACAGACGTGTAATATTAAATGACTTAACTCCTATATTTTTATTTTTTTGTTTTACTGTTGCATTACAATCGTGGTGAAAATTGCGCAGTGACAGTGACAGGGAGAAGTCAAAAATGCCTCAACAGCCAAATCAAGTGAAACATACACCAATATATATACTGGCTAGAGTGTATATTCAGGCTGGAAGGATTTGTATTGAATTTGTTTACTTGAGGAGAAACAAGCATCCTCCAGCCAATAGAAATTGCTCCCATAGAAAGCTATACAACAAATTTCATCTTCAGAGCATTTACTGATAATAACTGTATAACAGAGAGGAAATGTGTGAAATTTTCACAACAGAATATTTACACAGTATATTTGATTCTGGATGCATTGCATCTTAAACTGAGGACTCCATTCACTGTTGCCATTTCTCATTAAGAGAACATCTTCCCAGTTTACTCACCAAACACTGAAGCCAGGTTGGCAACAGGTGGCTGTCTCTGCTCGTAGCCAGGCACACCGGGCTCTCCTCCATGTAGGAAGAAGGCCTGGGTGGCCCACTCAGACACGGCCTGGTCACAGGATGCCGTGGAGCAGGCTAGGATTAGACAGGTGGCACAGGCTTGGTCTTCCTGTGGGGGAAGGAAACAGAGAAAAATATTAAGAGGGGGCAGCAGGCCAATTTGCCTCAAGAGTACTAAAGGCACCTCAAAAATGCGGTAATGAAGGCACTGAGAAAATTATAATGCCACATTTCACTGCAATGTGTATAAACAACTGCACTGGAAAAGGTGCCCCTGAAAAACAGGGACAATTCATTTTTCACATATTGCCTTTTCTTTTTAATTACGATCAATGAATGCCTGGAAAATTGTCAGCTCTAAGCTTGCTTTTTGAGATATTAATCAGAGATAAAAATGTTGATGATCACAAACATTTTACCAATGGTATTTGTTCATTGCTGATCATTTAAAAATGATAAAGGGAGAAATTATGCTTCAAAGTAATTAACTAAGTAATACTGATTCACTTTTCTGAGTACACTTTGTGACAAATCGCCACAAATGATCTGATTTTTTTTCTTCTGATACATCCCAAAATATGTCATCAGCTAGAACAGACATTCTGTCAGCACATAAACATGTAATATATCTGAGGTGACAAGGCCTCAAATATCAAAACATATGATGTTCAGAAAACCCCCTAAATATGGCTGCGTTAACACAGAAC
This sequence comes from Eucidaris tribuloides, assembly GCA_001188425.1. Classification (NCBI taxonomy): domain Eukaryota; kingdom Metazoa; phylum Echinodermata; class Echinoidea; order Cidaroida; family Cidaridae; genus Eucidaris; species Eucidaris tribuloides. The sequence goes on along the minus strand of JZLH01S0082664.1, from coordinate 19,669 downwards.
AAATGCAATAGCTGTTGTTTTACCAGGCAACAGTGGCTCTATTTTTAAGATTTGAAATATTAGAATTGGACAAAACCAAATCTTAGATTAAGTAAAAGCATCATTTTCACCAAAAATTGAAATACAAAGTCTAGTTATCCCAGGGACGATAAGTGATATAATGAAACAACAGCACACTCACCCTGTGCAGTTTGAAGAAGTTTTCCACAGCAGGGCACTCAGGACCCATGTTATTCAACAGCAGCTGTCGTAGCTGGTCAACAGGACGCAATCGAGAGATGACGATGCTCCCCTGGGAAGGAATGAAAGAATTTTGATTCTTCATGTATATTGTTTCTTTTACTTATGCAGTACTCTTGTGCCATGTTCTTTCATAGGCTGAATAATCCCCAACTGTTTGTAGTTATTTTGTTAATTACCTTTTTTTTATTGTCACATACCTGATCCCAATTGTAGTCTTTGTCACTTCTATCATCCCCTCTGTTACACAATACCTTATGCACTGCTCATGATGGCCAGTAATTAATGAAATATCTTATCAAAAGAAATGAGAAATTTATACATACATTTTTCATTTTATACACCTTTCTTTTTCTAATTGCTCACATCCATGTGCTTTTACTTGCACTAGTGCACCTGCTCATGTTTTATTGTAATATAAGTGAGCCACTTGTATATACACCATGGCACCTTCTAATGGCACACAGCATTCATCCAAGTATAGCTTTGGATATGAGCTGCATGAAGGGATAATCACATCAAGTATCAAGTATCACTCATATCTACGATTTGCAGATTCAAAAGCAATTGTCGCAGTCGATACATAATTTCATTTTATACACCTTTGCGTAATGGTACTCTACAGTGTGAAAAGGCCTGATATTTTGATCCAGGGAGAACTTCATCAAAGTGTCTAATGTTCATGAATGAAGGTGCATTTTAAAGGAAAAAGAAAAAAAAAACAATTAAGATCCTGCTGGAATTGAATTGTCAGGCTCTCATATTCCGCAGTTTACATCCTAGGGTCATGTTAGTGGAAGTAGTTTGAATTCAATAACTTTTTCAGGTATCTAAAACTTTCATGTGAATTCTTACAACTCACCTGTGAGCTGAGCAGGACATATCTGGGTGCAGGGGTCGAGTGTTGCTTCACCACGACTGGGGGATCGGGCAGCATGTCTGTTCTGTTGGGTGATGTCGGTATGTGCTTGGACGGCGACAGGTGGTAGGGAGAGTGGGGCTCCGCCACCTGGTCAACATCGAACAGGGCAGGAATCTCCGAAATGACCCATGTCCTGCTGTCCACTGCATGACTTACCTGAATAACAGGGCAGAAAAACTTTAAAAAATTTCATCTACACACTGCTTTTCAAAGTCCCTAGCTTAGAAAATTGTCACTCCGAACAGTACATGTCATTCTAGCAGACATTTAGTATCAGTTCAGTCAGTTTCAAAATTGTAAATATCTAGCTATTCAAAAAACTACATTGTTGAAACAATAAGATGATGCTCTACAAGATTACATTTCAGGAAGGGTCACAATTTTTAGTAAATTTAGTACACATTATAAAAATTTAGCTAGAGCAATTTGAGTGTTGTAAAGTCAATGGTATGCTTCTACCCTCCCTCACAAATTCTCTGACCACCAATTAAAGGCCAGCATGATCACTGACTCAAAAATGAAATGTGACTACTTATAAATAGAGTTGTATTTGACCTTCATTAACTGCAGAAATAATGAAGTTCACTACCTATTACTAACCATAGTACATGTAACAGTTAAATGTTTTCCCATTTTGTCCGTTTTCACTAACGAACTCAGAATTTGGGCTAATGAATACAGAGGAATACTGAATTTGACTGTTTTGAAATGGAAACCTTTAGGTCAAGATAAATCATTTCCTCCTATTTCTAGCCACACTCCCCACCTGTGTTTCCATAAGAGACTGCTGGTAAGGAAGGGCATCAGGACTAAGGCACCAGAGACGGTCACTGTCTTCATTCTGAGATGCACAGAGCAACAGGCCTCCTGCAAGTCAAGAACAATAATGGATGGGACCATAGTTGACAATCTAACTCTTTTCATTGTCAAGTACATGTTTACACGCAGGTGCTGCGTTGCTGTCATACTGTATTCATGGATCTATTGACTTACTGTTATCATGCTTTCGGTGTCAATGTCATGTTTTCATGAAAATCGGCAAATATCTATTGTGGGGTCTCCAAATAAGCCTAATGACACAGGGGGGATTACAGGCTGGCACAATGAGGATAAGCACAGTGGCACTGTGGCCTTCGGATAGGGATACATTAAACGGTTGAATCATTTTTGGGGAGAGGGGGCAAATTGTTGACAGGGTTCCCAGCATTTTGCAGAAACAACATTCCCTGATTTTGCCATGATGGAAATTAAAAATTCCAGAATCATTTTGATCTATTTGTAGTTATTTCTTGATTTGCTGTTTGGTAAGGACACAAGGTGGAAGAGTCGGACCACTGAACAAACAAAATTCCCTGATTTTTCTCCAATTTGAGGGACTTTTCTGAAATACCCTAACTGGAAAAGGGGAAGTCATTTTCACTGATTTCCAAATTGGCTGGGAACTCTTACGGATTTAAATCAAACACATTAGTTCAATTATTCATACTGACTGAAATCACAATATCAATACGCCCTTTTAAAAAAATTAATCATTTATTTACACACACACACACACCGATTACTGTTTCTATGTTGTTGTTTCATTTTACTTTGTATTTGTTTTGTTGGAAGTGGGCACTCCAAGCTTACTTCTGTCATACATGATTTCTTTGGTTTACAGATTTTACTATCAGTACATTTTGCATAAACTTGATAAGCATAAATAGGCATCAAAGCTTAAAATGATCAAACATTTAGATATTGCTTTCTAACAACTCACTGATTGTATTTTAAACATTATTTTGATGGTACGATAATTAACTTTGTTTGGCAATTAGCACAAATCTTCAAGTACAATAGTTAAAATGAATGGTATTACATAATCCTTGAACACAATGGACATCTGGCAAGTCATTCATACATATTATGCATCTGAGGGCCAGGTCTTGTGTGCAATTATTATAAATCAGGTTATGAACTAAATATAATCATGGTACAACGAGATTTGATATAAAGCACATAAAGAGTTGAAATCACTCTCTTACCTTTACTGTAGCATGCAACATGCACATTTGTTGGCCTAACTCCTGACATATTGGCTGTGAATCCAGGCGGTAATCTCACGTGAACTAACGACAGCGAGGAAGGACGGTGGTTACGAGGATCACCCATCATTCCTCTCGTTGTTGAGAAATACAACCTAATACCTGTGCATAATACAAAATTGATATTAGCAAGTTAAAGCCAACTGAAAAGTGTCTTTTTAATTGCTTCCCCATGCCATCAAACGCCCCCCCCCCATACCCTCTCCAAAAGTATTGCCCCCCTTATAACTTGTCAAGACGCACTGAATTCTGGAATTCTCAGAATGGATGTTAAAACCATTATGTTAAATTACATTACCATTAGTTTTTATTTATCATACAGACATAAGTATGTATGCATGTATGGATATGCATGTTTTCGTATGTTGTGTGAGTCTTGTGTATGTTTGTGTGAATCTATGCATGAACATATGTACGTATGTATATACGCTTTACTCAACACCAACAACAATTTTCTCAACATTTGCTCAACAATCATAACATTATCTATATACACTACATGGATAATTCAGCATCTAGAAATAGGTACAAACACAAATACACATAAGATGCATTAGATGCATTTATGAAGTGAAAACTGTTAATTGGACAGAAAAAGAATGGCAGGAACAACATTTCATTCCAAAAAATTAAATCATGCATTTCATTTGAAATTCTGGTAACTGACTGCATGCAAGTTTAATCTACAACTGAATAGTTCATCGAACATCAAATGATGTAAGTTATCATTCATCCAGGTAAAAATCTAATAAACAATTATTACCAATTATTCAACTGGTTAAGCTTGTTCGTATCCTGATTGGTTCAATGTCTGTCACATGACAATTTCTATTTTGAGCACCGCCCGCCAGGAGTGTAATGACCGGTCGTTACACAGGTGTGCGTATCTCGAAAGTCCCACTTTACACATTATGAAATACAGCTTACGCACGGAATCTGCAACCGTATACGCGTTCGCAGGGAGTTTTTCTTCTGCGCGTACTAAATTTTACGCAGGGCCACGCACCAAAATTCCATTTATGCGCGCACTTATGGTCATTGACATGGATGCTTTGCGTCGCATCGACCGCGCGCACGCGCATTCCAATACGCAAAGCGAAATGGGCCGAAAGGCAATTATCAATCAAGCAAAAAAGCATATTTTCTTCACTAAAATTTCATCAACAAGTGTCATAACGTTGAATAAAACAAATAATGACTGTGATGTTGGTCTTTGCATCAAATTACCAGCCCTCGTTTGTCTTGAAAAGGATCATTTTTCCCTCGACTTCGTCTCAGGAAAAATGATCCTTTTCAAGACAACCTCGGGCTGGTAATTTGATGCAACGACCTCCGCCCAGTCATTATTTGTAAACTATTAACTCATCTCAACTCGACTTAGGATTATGGAGAATGGTTTCACATCCGATCCTGGATGGTTCATCAGCTCGAGTGTACAGTGCCGTAATCCTGAGAATTCTCAATTTCTGACTCAAAACACCATCACTGACAGACAGTGCATCTGCACCGATCAGCAATAACATTTTGGTGCCACCAAATCAGACGAGTTGATGAAGAAACCAGGATCAGACGTGAAACCATTCTTGGGATTAACTCATAAGTCCAGATGAAATGATTAAATAATTCTTCTTCATCAAACATGTCCACATTATATCCTCCTACCTGACTGAGTGACTCCCACAAGATGCAAATAGGATGACTCGTGACTTGTGATGGCAGCTATGTGAATTAATTGTTTGAAGTGAGATCGGTCAATAGTCCTGGATGAAATGAGGAGCAAAGAGAACACAGCAAATAAACAGAAACAATGCCTTACAAATAACTTGTGACAAGATCAGAGCACATGGTACAATAAGAGAAATAGAAATATTATACTACAGTAATGGTGGGAATTTCGGGTATTTTTTTCTTCGGGTCCCAAAGGAAGTTTTGAGCGGGTACCCGGGTACCCAAAAATTATGTCACACAATAATCACGCAGCAGGACTCACAGTTGAGAAATGTCTGAGTTGTGAATACAATGTGACTCTAATACAGTTGTTGCTTACCAGAAAATAATGGTTCAGTAGTCATAACTGCGTGATATTTCCGTGAAAAATTCTTCTCTGCAAATATCTGCCAAGTTACAAGCCGATCTGAATATGTTTCCAAACAAAAATGACAAAGCCAATGCATGATGAATTCAACTACGATGCCTTTCTACTTCGGTTAATGTACGGTAGGGGATTTCCCCTACAAGCCTTTCCCTGTTCGCTGAACCATCCCACTAAAACCGTACGTGATAGAAACCGCCTTCGCACAGTGCCGTACCGGTGGCGCGAAACTGCGCTGCCTTACGTCGTAGTGGGCGCTATGCCAGTTAGACTGAAGACTTTTGCGTAATGACTGATGACATCAAGATGTCAGTCGTGCAAAAGTCTTCAGTCTTCAGTCTTCAGTCTTCAGTCTTCAGCTTGGTCTACCAATATAATTTGCTGTGATGTGCTTGCGATATGCTGATGTATGCAGGCAGCGAGCATGGCGCTGGCCCAGCGCAGCTCAGCTGCTCGATCGATCCACTGATTTTGAGTTCACTGGATCGATCGACTGTACATACATACAAGGTACGGTCCGTTTTTTAAGGCGAAGAGAACGTATCATTATCTCAACAAATCAAGAAAGAACATGAAGGATTTTATAATTATTGGTATTGTTCATCTTGTCATAGAGATTTAAGGATATTTTGAAGGTATTTAATGAGATTCAAAGAGAGATTTGTGTGTTTGTTTGTGATGCTTCTTGTTATGAATACTTACATACATCCTAGCTAGCAATTTTCGGGTAACGGGTATTGATTTTTTTTACCCGGGTATCCCAGGCATTCGGGCGGGACCCGGGTACCCGGGTTTTAGTCCCAGCCTTATACTACAGAAGTATTAAAAGCAAACATCATTTTATTTATTCACCGTATAACTATGAAGTACTTATGCCAGTCTTTACTAAGAATAATACACTAAGTCAGACCAATACTGTCAATCAGTAAGTTATAAATATGCACAATAAATATTTTACCAACAATATTTTTATATCTTCATCTTCAGGAGGCTTACACTTTTATCTTCAACTTCTGTGCACAGCATTTTTTGCACTTTGAAGTTGTAGAAAAATAGAGCCAGATATAACAATCATACCTCGCAGCCGCAATTGTTTCTCGCAAGATGCTGCTGTAGTAGACAGTCGTGACTCGTTTCATGTCGCATCCATCCGTGCCCATGTCATACACTGATAAGATGCCGTTCTCCGATCGGGTGTACAGAATGTGTCGGCTCTCATCGATAGCGATCTGGATGATGGGATCTGGAAGGAGAATGAATATGAAATGGACATTTGTATCGATGGATTTGAAATCTGCTTTGAAAGTGTACATATATATATATCCACATCCTTCTTTTCAACATGACACATCTATGAGAGTGTATGTCAATATCAATTTGTGACTATAGATTGAAGGGCAAATATTAAACAAATTCAAGAACAACATTATTGCTTCTTTTGGGTATATAGTATAATTATACACTTATTATGTATCCGCACATGGGAGGAGGAGGAAAAGAGGAGGAGGAGTAAAAGATGAGGATGAGGGA
>JZLH01S0082664.1:0-11249 GCA_001188425.1 Eucidaris tribuloides | reverse complement strand
AGAGGGGGGGTTAAGGGGAGGAGGAGGAGGAAACACCAATAGCAGCAATTTGCTCACGAATCACTTTTAACACTGATCAATTTCATGACCAATGATTCTTAGTCTAAACTCACCTTTTTCCATTAACTGTAGAAAACTTGGGACAAGGTATGACAGCATGCTCTTGGAGTGATTGACTTTCCGACAATTCCTGCTAAACCACCCATTCTGGGCCTACACAAACAAAAAGAAAGAATATAAAATATCAGTTAAATCCATGTTCTGCAGACATGTCAAATGTCAACTATTCACACTATCATGATTTCAGCACAATACCCACACCATTTCACATTTACACGAACATGAAGCCATTATGTGTCTAAAAGTGTAGGAAATACATTACAGCTGCGGGTGATTGAGCCTCTAAACTTTAACCCGTTGAAGGCTAAGAATAATATGTCTTGGGCTAGGTCAATGGAGAATGCATGTTATATTGAGATCAAATCATCTCAAATGGGTTAAAAGAGACCCCCAAATCACACAAGGACCATAATTTTTCTTCATAGAGATCAATCAGACATGAAAGCAGCCCTAAAGTTAAAATTATTTCTTACACTTGACTCTGACATTTTTGTATCCACATCCCACAAATCAGCTCTACAAGACTTGGTGTTATTCTTTTTAGTCTTCCAATGCATATACAGTCATGTGACCAATGCAACTAAGTAATGCATTTTGTGTGGTGGTGTTTTTTTTTAGGAGGGGTATTAAATGTTTGTGTGTATTTGTGCATGAGCAAGAGCCATATGTGCACATAGGCCTTTTATGCATGTGTGCATTACAGTACAGAAATAAACAACATGGCTTTTGCATGAATTCATGTTTTTTTTAACTAACCTGATAAACCAGTTCATAGAGACAGGAATCCTTGCTGGCCATGAAGATGCGTCCATTCTCCGTGCCCTGTATACTGATGATGTGGGAATTGTCAGATGGAATGGCAAAGAGTGGTTCTGGTATAAGGTGCATCTCACTTCGTCCAAAGTCGTTGGGATCAATGTCTGATGATAACGAGAAAGAACAATGTGACATCTTAACCCATTGGAGACTAAGTACAAGTTAACTCGTGTTGGGGTCTATGGAAAATGTGTGTTATAGTGAAATTAAATTGTCTCCAACGGGTTAATATGGTTAGGTTAACTGCACTCTTCTTTTGCTATTAGGAGTTTGGGTTTGTGTTCTGTTGTCACATACAGCTTATACTCCCGGCAAAAAGGCCAAATATATGTTGTCTTGTATACATCCTTCACACATCAGGGTCTTTGAATATTTCAATGACAGATAGCATTTTCAGCAGCAACAAGTCACTGCATTGCTGCACAAACACAATTACAATTGATATTGCACTGTATTAGTGACCAGTGCAAGAGGCATGAGAAATGGATATACAGATATAACAGAACATATTTAATGTCAATTCACACTTACCTATCTATTTTTGTGATTTGTGAGATCATTACAGTTTATAATCTGCTGTAACATGAACAAAATCCACACAATTGTCATTTGGTGGTAAAATATTTCTGGATTTTCATCCATAATCCCAAAACTAGGAGAAAGGAAACATTTTTTTAAAAGAAATCCCCCCCCCCAAAAAATAATTTATACTGATTACCAATGTCACAGCGCCTACTACATGATACCAATACTGCATGCAAGCAATAAAAAACAGTAATTCTCAAGATCAATTTATATGAAAAACAGGCTACCATAGTTGGAAATGAACACGTGAGAAATTCCATTCAAAATTTTAAAGTGTACCAATACCCTAAAAATTAAATTTGTGTACAACTAGAATACACTACAAATAACCGCAATTCAGTTGCCTTAGCCTGTGAAGTTATCGATATTTTAATAAATCAGATCATATTGTGTACAATATTTCGGCACTTGTGCTCCGCGCATTTCAGTTCTGCTCCGTAAGCACCAATTTCTATGCGTGTGCATTCTGGCTGTACGCGTACGTTTTTGCTGAACTATCGAAGTTCAGTATTGATATTGATCACTACACTGGGTGTTATGTGTTAATACTCAAGACGTACGCAGACAAATTATCGATAGTGTCATCGATCGATTGATATATTCGGTTGATTGACTAGTCTAGTCCAAGTCGTTTTTTGTCTTAAATTACTGTTTGAAATTTCCATTCAAACCCCAATAAAGAAAAATAAGAGTGATCACAAGTGCTAATACTTTGCAGAAGGCATACCACAAATATATTCTACATATCTAGCAAACAAATTATCCAGGGTATTGGTACACTTTAAGATATTTAGTAATTACCCTCTCTTGGTCTTGTGAAGCTGACTCCCAGCAGGACAATCTCTACAGTGGTAGCCAGGCAGAGCAGGAATCGGATGTGAGGTCTAAAGATGTTGGGTTTGGGTCTGACCAGTCCAGCACACAAGATGATCTCACTCAGGCCGTCAAAGTACGCCAAACCACCGCTACAGTGGGGGATGATTTTCAGAGCAAAGATGTCAGAAATCACTCAAATTTAACAGGTTAAAGACACAACCTAACATTAGGGACCTTCAATTAAAAAGAAAATTGTCAAACTTTGATGTCTGAGCTGCATAGTTGTGCTTAAATGGACAAATAAATACCTTCAATAGTACAAAAGTTTGGAAAGTTATGCTGCCACACTGGCATGGTATGCATGAATAAATATTTATTGCTCAGGCTGAGTATAAATTAGTCTGATCTAGGGCTGAGTCATCCCGTTTAATAAAATTTCCATTTAAACGGTGCTCCTAAACAGGCATTTACCGTTTAAACGATTAGTCAAGTTGGCAAATCAATGTTAAAAAGAAATGTCGGGAGTTCGTTTTTTCATCGTCAGACATTATTAGCACTAATATCAAGTTCCGTATTACGCTAGAAATGATATTCGGGAGTTCGTTTTTTAGGATTAGAAATTATAAGCACTAATATTAAGTTTCGTATTATGCTAAAAAAGATTGTGGGAGTTCGTTTTTTAGGATTAGAAATTATTAAAACTAATATTAAGTTCCGCATTACACTAGAAAGGATCATTGGGAGTTCATTTTTTAGGATCAGAAATTATTAGCGCTAACATTAAGTTCTGTATTACGCTAAAAAGAAATTGTGGAGTTTGAGTTTGGATGTCTTGTTTTAGAATAGAAAAAAGGGTAAAAATCGTTAACACATAAACAGAAATTTGTAAACGTTTACACCCTCTGATGGGCGTTTAAAAGTTAAACGACCGTCATGACTCAGCCCTGGTCAGATCAATATAAAAGTAGTCTATGGGAGGAAATAGACAAGGTCAGGAGAACGTCACACTGGATACTATAGATTTTCACTCTTTTAAAGCACTGAATGATCACTTTCAAGTACATTTTTTCAAGGCTCATTTTAGACCTTAATTGTCAAAGACACTCAGAGCATAGAGGATTTTTTTAAAACTGTGGTCACTGTTAACTTGTGTCGTTAACTATCAATGTGTTTGCTGGTACAACCCACTCAAAAACTTCAATGAAAAAATGAATAAAAGTATGACTGTAATTTTATTTGTTACACTTGTACAAAGTCGAATAGCCTTCATCATATGAGTCATAAAACTGATAATTTACATTAAATATTTCTGTACAAATTTGGTATTTTATCACTTAATTTTTTGTGAAATAGGAAAAAATGTACATTTTCTACACATCTCTTGCATCTATTGATCGTGACTAAGTACCTTATTAGCAATCTAAATTATCAGTTAATATATTAATGACCTAATCTGAAATTAATTCATTTTGCCACAGTTGTTAGGTTGACAACTAATCCAACACCACAACCTCAGCAGTCCCTATCCAATCAGAAATCTCAACAAGTTAGTCCGATTCACTCCATATTTCACCTGGTACTTACCCATCCTCATAGTTCCACACAAAGATGTCTGTGTCAATACTCAGCCAGGCTCTACTGATCTCAGGGAAGGCACCCATTACACAGTTACACTGCATGTCTGATGTAGAAGTAGTCAAGGAAGTTTCTTTTCACTCTGGTCAAGGTAACAAAATCTACATGTAATATTTATGACCCATTCCCAAGATAATTTTTGAATTTTGTTTCAACATTAGCATTCAGAGCAATTGTCTCAAGAGCACATGTCATGAATTCTTTTTCCATATTATAATGGTCTCTGCATAATGGGCTAATATTTAATGGGGTATTCCTGTATGGGTAAAATTTAGCAAAACATTTGTTATCTGCCTGATTGAAACTTATTCCACTTAATGTCAGGTCAGGTGTCCTCACAGGGCTTGCTACTGGTTATCCTGGTAACCAGTACTACCTGTCCCAGGGCCAGGTTGTCAACGGCTAAACCGTCACCCCCATCTGATTTCTGGGGAAATCCATAGAGGAGGGTAGATAGGTACCCTGGTAGAATTAAAAACAAAATCTACCTATAAGGGCATCAGCGCCAGAGAGCCAATGGCGGCCATCCAGCACTTTGTTTTTAATTTTGATGCCTTGCATGATGGTCTTTGTTGACCAAAGGCTGGCCCACTGCCAAACCCTGTACTCCATTAAATCTTCACATAATGAGGTGAATCAAGCCACCCCAGTAACAGGGACAAATAACCAGATTTAAAAATCTGGAATACTACTACTATTACAACTTCTACTATTATTAATAATGGGGTACTCCTGGTAAAAAATGCCTTGCAAATGCCTAACTCATTATGCGAGATCACTGTATCTTCAGGTTTTGATGTCCGAAGCAATTTTATTTGAATACAGAAAAAAAGTAAATACAGTTAACACAAAAATATAAATAATGAATCAATGTCAATACACATGTCCATCTAAAGGATACATCCAAACTGCTCAACCAGCTCGGGAGGAAGAGGACTCTTCTTGGTTGGTCCCAGGAGGGGAAGATCAGCGAGGCCAACAGAGGGCGCTGCTAATGATGGATAGTCATTGTCTGTAGTGCCGCTAACAGTGGCCAGACCTGAATGAATGAGAACATAAGTCAAATTCAGAATGAAGCACATCTTGTTGCCTAATTTAGTTGCATTTTCACCACATAATGGAGAAAAACAAATTCTGTACATTATTTATAAGTGAATAAAAAAAATCCTTTTTATGATGCCAAGTAAATATTATTAATCCTTGTATGAATAAAAGAATTTTCAAACATGTTGCTTTAAACAAGTTTCAAACCCAAGTAAATATTTTTAATCCCTGTATGAATAAAAGAATTTTCAAACATATATCTTTATTCTTATTTGTCTGACCAAGCTAAAATTGGAAAATTCTAATTTTAGTCCAAATATTATCTTGTCAGATTGGAATTTCCATTAACCCTCCGATACCATTACAACAAAACTCCATGATTTCAGTGTGTGATATTCTAGGTCTGGGGTTGAAAGGGTTAAACGTTGCCCAGGTGGATGGATTTGTACCTGTTTTCATTACTCTGAGCAGGTCTTCTAGGGGAGGGTAGGTCTTGTCTTGGGCCAAGAAAGAATCCACATGATGTCCAGCCTGCTGCAGTGCTGATGATGTGGCCATCACATTCACCGACTGCGCCATAATCTTTATCTTATCCGTCAATCTGTATCACGGCTAGTATACTTCTGTAAAACAAGAATAACATACATAATTTGTTATAATGTACAGGGTTGGGCACAATTACAGGGTAATTGTGTATCATCTAGAGGTAGTAAAAGGCAAGAAAAGGTATATTGTTGTCATCTTTTTTACATGTAGGAACGAAAATAGTATTGCTATATACAAAGCCAGAATACAAGACCAGTACACTGTGTATTTATTTTAAGGTCTGCTGTTATCATGCAGAATCTGGCCCAAGTCATAACATAACTCATTTTCCAATGAGACAGCAACTTCAAATTAACACCGGATAATGATCTTCACAATAAACAATGACCCACAAACTTTGGTGCCAATTACAAAAGTTTGCAAGTGAATTTGGGGTTAAATCTACAATCTAGCAATAACTTATGGCCGCTGCCCCAACACACAGCACCTATGAATCATGACTGTGACAATATCAATCACAGACAATGCAGGCAAAAAAATGGGTATTCTTTCTTTTATTTTGAACAGGAAATAAGACAACATGTGCGGCACAAAGAAGACTAGATTTATCGATTTCTTGGAGTGTTACATAAACATGAGGGAAACCTGGATAATAGAGGACCAGGCAATATCAGTACAATTTTCTCTCTTTCGGCCATTCCCACAAATTAGGTGTCGCCACAGCGAATGTACAATCTCTCCACCGTGACCTATTCTGTGAGATCTCCTCTGTCACCCCAACCTTCCTCATATCCTCTCTTACCACATTCAAATTATGGTCACATTTTCACATATCAAGTCTCTTGATTCTCATTCATTTGATGAAATTAAAGTTTATTTTGGACAAAATTTTGGCAAAACCACAGGTGGTTCATCACTGAGTCCCATACTCTGATGCCAGTGGTGTGTTTGTTGCGTACATGTATCATGAGAGGTTGTATTTCCGGACAGGTTGAGTACCCGGACACCGCGCGTTGAGAACGGCGTTCTGCGCGCCGCGTACTATCGCGCAAAGTTGCAAACAGACACCCGGGACACAGCTGTTATTTTTCTTCGCATAAATCCCTATTTTCCATGGAAATTTTAATGCTGATTATTTGAAAATTATGTTTTTTGTCAACATATCCTGAAAAACGCAAAAAAAATTAAGTGTCCAGTTACTCAACTCCCCACCCTACTCAAGGCTCTGAAGTTAGCAGCCAAGGGTAGCAGTCTAGATTACTTAATGTAAAGGTCGCTACGTGTAACTTCAGTGTGTGGTTTTTCTACTAATAGAATAAACCACCCGCTAAAGTTAGCAACCCATGATAATTTTGACTGCTAAAACCCAGGATTGCCGCAACCAACACTGTTCCATGATATCAGACATAGTCTAATCTGTGGTATCAATCATGGAACATTGATCCTCGCTAACTTCCTTCAGAACTAAGTGAGTGTGTGTGCCCTGCATAAGCACTAGCTGCTGGCACGTATCGAGTATGGGAATCAGTGGCAAATCGCTGGCTCACCAAAGTTTTTACCACTTTTTTAGTCCAAAATGTACTTTTTCATCAATTGTGAGAACCACAGAGACTTGAACATTATGACTTTTGTATTTGACCAGAAGAATTTTGATTATTTAGTTAGAACTGATATGCCAGCTATTCTAGCCTCCAGGTTTGCCCAACATGGCAAACCTGTTATGGGGGTGGGGGTGGGGTGGGGTGGGGGTGGGAGGGGTTAATAAAAGGTTGGTCAATAGGGGCGCTGGTCTGTAAACAAGGGTTGTCCTCAAAAATGAAGATTGTCCTCATAAACGAAGATAAACTGTCATGAAATGTGTCCTCATAAACTGAGATTGTCTTTGTTTATGAGGAAATTTTTTTTTCACCTTGCCCTGCGGGGGCTTTATAGATGGCAGTTATGGGGCTTGAGAGTGCTAAAAATAGATTCTCTATCATCTGATACCCCCAGTTCACCGTCTTTTTTTTATGACTTGTCCGTCATCCCACCGACCTGTTTTGAAACCTGATGGAGGTAGCGCACTCAAATTCCAAGGCCAGCTGGGGACTGAACTTTCCTATTTTTTCGTGTGAAGAAGTAATAAACGGAGACGATCCTGCATGGTTATCAAAGACGATCTGTGTTTATGGACCAGCGCCCCCTACTGTTGGTAGATAGATCGAGATAGATCTAACGTTAGATCTAAGTTAGATCTAACGTTAGGTGGTTTTGTTAGCAAACAAAAATATCTTGGGGGATTCTCGGGTTATTGTTCCCCCCCCCCCCACCACTCTTTCTGTTCTGGGGCCCGATTCACAAAACGGGAGCCAGACCTACAATACTATAGGCAATCAGCGGATCAATGGATCTTAGCAGCCATTATTTAGGTTTGTGTTTATCGAATCTCGAAACAGCATTGGATCATTAACTCTAAGACGGGAGCATCCTACACTGCTGGCGTTCTGCGTGAGAAAACAGCTCTAACTATTGTTTCTGCCACGTCACCGGACAAGATCGCGGTGTGCGCATGTGGTCAAGCTCACTTGAATTGTAATTGTTATTGACGATCATTAATATTCTATAGATATGCGATGCTTACAAATGCTGCTGCACTGACTACGAATGAACATCACCTGTGGAAGATACCTCAGCATTCAGTGTACTATACTGCATGATTAATGATACCTATGCCTACATTGCAGGCGGCATATCTAAAAATTTTCCCAATGCATGTATATCTTGAATTTGGAGGTTGTAATCCGTATAGATTATACCTTAATTTCTGTAATAAAAAAACTTTGCTTCTGTAATACTTAGTCTGAGCTTCAAAGAAAACGGACACGGATTCCAACAACTTTTCAACAGCCAACGTTACATCTTTAACAAAGGAACAACTAAAACGTATTTGAGGTTTAGACTCATGAAATGGGTATAGTTTATCAGGAAAACATTGAGTATTCATTATTCGAAAATATCACATTGGTTTTGCGGCTCGTATTAGTAAAAATGATTGCTTATTTGACTCCAAATTTTAGTCTATTAGATTTTGCACACATGAAACATTCGAATAATAATGAAAATATAGTCCGAATGATCACAGTTACCGTTAAACAGAGTCTAGATTGATGGATTACTTTAGTTTGCGATGCTATCGTTTGATCAAGTTAGAGCTGGAGGTTAGAGGGAGATCAGTTCGTTGAAAGTGTCGGTCGCGCTTCCGCGTGCCTAAGTTCAGCCCAACTCTAACCGTTAGGATGGTCCATAGCGTCGTCGGTTCGTGAATCTACCCCCTGTGGACACACCTTAACCCGTTGAAGACGGTTTGATATTGCTTTACATGCAAGTGCTTGTTTCCATCACAGTCAAGACTCGAGATGGTCACTCACTCACTCAGTCCATCCCTGGCCCGAGCTCCCTGTCCATCATAAATCATAAATGCAGAGACATGAAAGTCGAAGACATGCTGACTGTCGTTACTGTCTGAATGAATGACCTCTAACGTTAAGTTAATTGACGTTGACTAAGTTGGATGAATGTATGAGTTTGTAAACTGGGAATACAGTCAGACATTCAAACTCAAGATCATTGATCGAGTGTTAGAGTCAGTGTTGTCACTGCATGCCGCGCCACCAATGGCAATGCAATGGCAATGGAAATGGTGAGTGTGGCATGTTTGTGTTAGTGTAGATCTACCAGCGGCAGCGTTTAGTTAGTTTGGTTAGACTAACGTTAGAACTAAGGTGAGTGAGTAAGGATGCGAACAAAAATGGTGAAGTGAACATCACATAAGCTACTTACTTCTTTTACTAAGGTAGATGTAATTTCTGTAAAGTTACAACTATTTGACTCCTGAACATGCTGAATTCTTCAACTAACGGGACATGCCATTGTCACAGCATGCTCACGTTTGTGCGCTGCCGCCACATTTCCTCTGAGTTCAAATGTCATCATCCGCATTGAAGATCGATTAGCGCAGTCACAGACACAAGATTCGTCGTACGGTAAGGTCGGGAAAATCAAGATTGTCTTTATAAATATATCGCCATTACGAATACGCCTAACTTTTATATATGTTATTTACTATAATTCTTCCAGACCTGGCATTAGTATTGGTATGGATGACCAATTTTAAACGTTTGTATAATTTGCAGTTTTGATTTGTCAATCATTGACCAGTCCCACGCAGGATTATCTGTGTGTGGTTATACCTGGTTTAGCCTCGACAGACTCACACGCATGCTGCGTGTGAGTCTTGTGGAAAACTAATAGCCATATTCTACATGTCACTAACGCCGACTTCTACCCCGTTTCACCCAACTTTTCTGCCCATTCTGACATTAAAACAGGTCAATTTGTGAATGTACATCTACCTCTTACTATAGTCAAAGAAATCGAAATCCAAAACTTACCTAAAGTAAGACCTACTGAAGTATTGGTCCATGCAACTATATGCACAGTACGCCAACAGTGCAAACGCTGATCAAGTTCTACAACGGTGAATAATGACAACTGAAATCACATATTTTTCTCCACGTTTGGCCTTAATCGAATGATATTGACCAGAGATCCCCCTAAAGTTAATAAACAAAAAATTGTCTCAAAATCCCATTGGGGATAACAAAATACAAAATAGAAGAGAAAACGTTTATGTAACTTACGCCCAACGTTGCTCTCTCCTCACTAAAAGGCGGGTCCGATCACACACGATATACCGGATACGCGCAACTTGACAAATAGTTTTTTTCAAGACTTTTGATTTTGTGACATTTACATGCGATCTCCAGATAATTACTTTCATGAATGATGGAATAAATTGAATGGATGGAGAATGAATTGATGTTTAGATAGAAGAAGGAATGATGGAATTAATGAATGTGAAGGATGAATTAAATGATGGATCAACTCAGGAAGGGAAGGAATGGTGATGAAGAAAGTGAATGAAGAATGAAGAAAGAAGTGTGCAATGGAATGGGATAAAATTGCTTGATGGTGCCAGAGGAGTGAAGGATGGAATGGATGGATGAAGGAATAAGTGGATAGTAAAAAACTGATGGACCAATTTATTGCAATACAGATAATAATGTGTTGAATATGCTGGAATATACACACTTCTTTCATTCTGTTACTTTTAATTTTTTTTGAATAATTTCATCCTTTATTCTTTACATATGTATCAATGTCTGTCTGTTGTGTTAATGTCTAGTGCTTGATAAGCTGTGTAGGTCTATGATTGTCTGTGACTGTTGTTGTTGCCTGTGAACGTGTCAAATTCTGTGTAGACGTGAGCCCCACACAGTAATGTGTGGTCTCGTGTACACAAGACTCACACACAGCACACACACAAACACACATAGGGCAATACACGCAGACACACACATCACCAACGATTTACTTCTTGCACACAGAGCTATTCAGCAGGGGTTCAGCGGCCATGAACAATTTTGACCGTGGCGACAACTTAAGGTTTCGTCTTCATGGCACAGAAATGTGCAAGAGCTCACAAAAACTTGACGAAGCAAGGGTCACTAGTATATGATTCGACCGGACATCAAATAAAAATTGACTGGTGCCGGATTTACTGAACCTGACGCACGGTACCACGGTCAATGGTACTGTATACGTACACTAATCGGCCACCTGGTCACAAATAGTCGGGCAGCGAAATC
>JZLH01S0082631.1:31616-43116 GCA_001188425.1 Eucidaris tribuloides | reverse complement strand
CCAAAAGACGTCGCCGACGCCCGAGGGCTGGAAAAGGGACCCTTTACGACGCTTTTTCTGGATGCGGGGTAATGGTACCCTGGGGTACATGTACTAAATAGAAGTCTGCCATTTTGTTGCATTATTTATTTTTAATTTTTAATGATTTATTTATCTCAAAGCTACTGTACATGTACTTTGCAGTGTACTTTCCAACTTCTATTGGACACAAGAGGGCAGAACACAATGTGTAGCACCTGTTGCATTATACAGCCCGTCAGCCACACACTTTAAAGGGTTAAATTGACAATAGCTGAAATTTATTTGAAGCCAAATTTAGCATAATGATTTAAGGCTAATGCTGATACATGTATTTGTTTCTTTGCATACATGTTTGTTTGTTTGTTTGTGCGTGTGTGTTTCAAACCCAAACACGGTTGGCGTATGCAGGGAGGTGTTTTGGTTGTTCCAACACCCATCTTTGGCCAAAGGGGGTGTTTAACATCCAATTTTTGGTACATATACGTAACCCCCCACAACTGAGCAACTTTTCAGCTGCTGTCCCAACCATGAAAATTTTTTGACGTACGGGACGACTGTGCTGCTCCGTACTGGCCTGTGTGGATGTAGTTTGATTGTGATTTTGTGATATTGTGAATACTTTTCCTGACCATAGAAAACTGATTAGACAAGACCAGATGATTTTCAGTATGAATTGAGAAAACATGAGATATCAGTTAGCTGAAAAGTGAAACATCAAAGATCAAACCAAATACATGTAAATGAAACATGGGATGGGAGAGAAAATGAGGGCTGTCCATCTCCACCAAAATTTGGGTGAGAACTTACGATGTGCCAAGACAAGCAGTTCTTGAGAAGTGTTTAGCCATAATAGGCATGAACCTGGCACATCGAACTTGAAGGCCGAGAAAGATCCGACTTGAAAGAGCCATGTTTATGGGTCGTTCTTGCTCTGCCTCTGATCCTGGGTCCTATAGCTCTCCTGCAAGCAAATGTTTTCTGGGTCACTTTTTGGATACTGCAACCATTCAACACAGTGTATGATGTCCTGAATATTAACTGCCACAACTACTGTTCAGCATTATCAGTTGGGATTTAGCAGCAAGCTAGTATAACCTGTAGAAAGGGATAAAATATTGTAAAGTGAAATGGAATTTCATGATGACATAAATGGTACCCTGGGCCTGGGGTACCAAATAGAAATCTGCTACAGTATCTTATTCAATCATTTTTCCAGTGCTGTACCCCATACTTGCCAACTCTACCTAACTGGAGGGTAGTCTACCTCTTTTTTGAGAATTCAACCATCTATACCGACAGGGTTGGCATATTTCCCGGTCAGAATCTTATTTCCCATCTAATCGTCCGGGAAATATAAATTTCTCCCATTTAATTAATACAAGAGTAGGCAAAGTGTGAAATATGCCAACCCTGTCCACCGATTTTTCTTTTGAAACGAACAGATTTCAGTGTATTCTGCCCGTGAATTACAAAATACATGCACACTGTTTGTACCGCTTTTTCATGTCTTTAAAGCCCAAGTTTAGTTTTGGCGATTTTTTTTTTTATTTGAAAGCTTTATGCCCAAAGGTCATATCACACCGATAACAGATTCTGAATGTCTTTCGTTTTTTAAATTAATTAATGAAAAATCTTGGGGGTGGGGGTGGGGACCCCCGAGATTTGTGACTATATTTTACATTATCATAACATTCAAAGCCGGGTTAATGAGGTGTTATACGAGTTATACTCAAGACAGAGCAGACTCTGCTCTTTCTGATGAAGTATAACCCGATTAACTGATCTATCATCATAGCCTATAGGCTATAGCCCCGGGGGGGGGGGGGGGTACTCGCCTACTAAGGTAAACGGGAGTGTGCCGCTCTAATAGGTGACTTTTTCGCAAAAAAATCCTTAAGCATGGGTACGGTTTTTTGGAAAAAAATCCTTAAACATGGGTCATGATTTTGAAACTTTACGATTTGCACTAGATATTTTCGCCTATTTCATCGCTAAAATGCTAAAAAAATGGCACTTTTCTTGATAAAAACCCTTATTAATAGGTACCATTTTCTGCCAAAATGACCCTTAAAAAAGGGTTGGGTTTTTCGACTTCAGCGGCACACCCCCGTCAGAGCCAAATCTGAGTACCCCCCCCCCCTCCCCGGGGCTATAGCCACACATGTATTTAAACTTTAAAGTAATAGACCCTATTTCAGTAAAGACTGGGTAAAAAAGGCCATTACTTTATGCACAATGGCATTTATGGCATTATGGAGATGCCCATATTTTGTGCTACATGTACGTGCCGACTGCTGACCCCTAACAGATCTGTTTTCAACCTGTTCGTTGCAGTCATCACTCACACTCAGTCACAATGTGAGTCACAACTCCTAACGTTACAATTACATAGTCTACACAGTATTATTTCACTCTTGAATCTAGTTGGTTCCATGACAAAGAGACATTAGCTGTTATCAAGTACGATTTATCCAAGAAATTACCGTGACTCACGCGAAATCGTCCTACTTTTATCGTTGTGAAGCTCTTTTCAATTCCCCGCACCGAAATTGCGCTGCCAGGCCAGTGCATCCCCTTTACGCAGCGGTGCCTAGCAAGCTAGCCTAGCCTGGCCTGCACGCCTGGAAGCTACGCGGTGCATGCAATACCGGCATGAGTATCACTCAGCTGTGCATATTATTTCAGTGGTGACCACTGAACTGGAGCAGGTCAGCAGCTGGCCAATTCAGGCAAAATAAACATTGACAATAAATGTTTGTTCATAATGTATCATTATTATCATGATAATTGTGAGATTCGCATACCTTTCAGAAGTCATGCTTGGTATCACTTTCCGGGTCACTTTCAAAGCAATCGCTCTCTGTGCAATAACGCAATGTACGGAATTGCCGTTTACGTTGCGGACGTGGTGCGGTGCAGACAGTGGGCGGTGCCCTGCAGTACTGGTTCCAATTGTATCGAGGGTCGGGGGTATTCTGACTTGATGATGGAGGAATTGTTATTACATGGCGGTTACATGGTTAGAAATGCGTTTATCTAATTATGTTCTCCCTGAGATTTGTATTTGTATTTTTTTGTTTAAATTCATTAATCTTTTTTTTTTTCATTCCCGGCGTCAAGCCCGGGCGTCAAGGCATCGTATAACAATGTTTCCAGTTTAACAAATCTGAGCTACATGATTCGGATCCGGGATTCGGATCTAAAATAAATCCCGATCGGCTGTAAATGGGGATCAGTCGAATTTTGGATTTAGATTTAAATCTTCACGATTTATATTTGATACACAAATGCTTAAAATTTAAATATTTTAGATTTAAATCTGAATCCAAAAAGCGACTATTCACCACCGATGAGGATTTATTTTAAATCCCTGTAATTTAGAGTATACCAGTGCCTCTGAGGTCGAAAATGAGACCATGAACAAAAAGATCATCATATAGCTAGGCCCTAGGCCTATGCATTTAAAAAGTGAAAATCATATTGAGCTACCAGGCCTGTTTTCCCTCATAGACTGATGTGTTCCAGAATTTTCATCAGTGACAATAGGCCTAATAATAATAACACTACTACTACTACTACTACTACTACTACTACTACTACTACTACTAGGCCTACTACTACTACTACAACTACTATACTACTGCTACTACTATTATTACTACTACTACTACTACTACTACTACTACTACTACTACTACTACTACTACTACTACTAATCAGTTCTTTTATAGCGCATATGGACGTAAATCCGGTCTGAGGAGTGGGCGGGGGGGGGGGGGATCGGTGAAATTTCCAAATTTTTGGGACCCCCAAAAATCAAGGGCTATTTCTTGAACAGGGGACACCTGTAACGTGCATAATACACAACTTTCTCTAAACGTTGGCATATAGCTTTTATTGTGATTAAATTTTAGACCGTTCACTCAGGTTTTTGATCTTTTACCGCAAAACAGTAAATACCATAGCAATAAATTTTGCAGTTTGGTTTTCATGGCCTACATAAATGTGCGAGCGAGCGAAGCGAGCGAGAAAATTTTTAGGACCTGTGAAACTGCATGGTATCCAATAACCAGTGGCGTATCTAGGAAATGCAGCGCCCGGGGCAAGTGCTAAAATTGCGCCCCTTCCAGCATCTGAAACAGGGAGCACGCGCTGAAATCGCGCCCCTTCCAGCAGCTGCCGCCTTGGCTATAGTTTCGAAATCGCGCCCTTTCCAACTTTTTTTTTGCCGGTAGCTTCTAAGATTATTCATATTTTTTATCTCCCCTTTTTCTTCCCGTTTTTTCCACTTTTTCTTAATTTTCCCTTGTTTTTCTTCTCACTTTTGCCTTTTTTGCGCCCCTGAAAGTGGCGCCCGGGCACGTGCCCCCCTTGCCTCCCGCTAGATACGCCACTGCCAATAACATCTTATAAAGGGGGAAATGTTTCTGAAATGTCTCAGATTCAGAGACTGAAAAGACCTTCAAACTTAACATATCAAATATTAATGCGAGCGAGCGTAGCGAGCGAGCCTTAAAAATTAAAGTAAGTTGTTCTAATTCCTTTCAAGTTCGGGGCACAAATTAAAGAGGAAAGGGGCCAATTTAAGAACCAGTATCACTTAACAAAAGGCGGTAGAGGCAGTTAAATTAGAACGGTGGCTCTGAAATTTGAAAAAGGCCATTACAGGTGCATGAGGCTTATTAGAGTCGAAAAATTGACAATTGTTTTTATCTGAAAAGAAAACGATTATGGAAATAAAAGGGGATACTCACACTAAGGGATCACTTTGATGCAAATGATTCTGAAGCGCAATTGTCAAAAAGGAAAAGATTGTAGAAAGGACATATTTTTAGGGGTTTCATAAAAAATTAAAAAGGGTAGGGGATACCCAAATTCCTGGAATACTGGGAAAACTACCCCCCCCCCCAGCACACGATTTTGAATAATCCTAGAATGTTTTAAATGAGTTTTTAAAATTCTGAGCAAAAAATCATGGCAATAAATTTTAAAAGATGTATAGACCGATATCTTGATAAATGCTGTACAGTCTCGGGTGGGCTCCTTGTGTCCTCACGTGAAAATATCTGAGTTTGTTTTCTACATTTTGTTGTTAAGATGTCATTAGGCCTACAGTGTGCATTATCTGTGCACTAAATATGGATAATGCCCATTTGGACCCCTGGAAAACACGTTAGTAATGAACGTTCACGAATGAGTTATATTGTATGTATAAAATCGGAAACATCGGGATATTCAGATAACAATATCCTCAGTATTTTTGAATTTTATAAATGTTATTAATAATTGAATAATCACAAAAATACTTTTTATTGAAAAGTGGGGTTTATATATTTCTACAGATCATCTCCCATTCCCGAAAAGTGGTTTGATATACCCCCAATCCCCTCCCTCCCAATTTACGACAGTGCACTTTAAATCGGGCAGTTGAGATTGCATGCTGGTCTCTGTCTGCCAGTATAATCCTACACTCCAAAACCAACATTTTGAATAAATATATTTTAAAAGTCGGGGGAACTATACACATTTCAAAATGATTGATTATAACTATACTATAATGCAGTGGAGACTTATTTAAAACAAGGGAAACAGGAATAATTTGGGGCCGAAACATTCAAATTGTGAAAATGCAAGCGAGGGAGCGAATCGACCGAGCCGGGAGCTTTTGAGTTTTTTGAAATTAAAATTGAACGATCTTAAGAATTTTAAAGGCATTTCAGGAGTAAATCTCACTATATAGCAATTTTATCAATGATTAATTAATAATAAAACAATCTTAAAAAGTCGTGTGTGTCGAGCTGTGGTGGGTTGCTCTGTGATGTGGGGGGGGGGGTATTGTACAGACCATGCCCTGCCTCAAAAATGTAGATGTTGGGGGTGATTTCCCCTCCCCTCCCCCAGATTTACGCCAGTGGAAAAGACCTTCAAATATATCAAATATTAATGCGAGCGTGCGTATAACGAGCGAGCCTTAGAAATTAAAGTTAGTTGCTCTAAGTCGTTTCAAATTCGAGGCACAAATCAAAAAGGAAAAAGGGGGCATTTTAAGGACCCGTATCACTTAGGCCTATAGCGAAAGACGGTATATCGGCAGTTAAATTAGAACGGGTGCCACTAAAATTTGAATAAATGGCAATTGTCACAGGTTAGGCTGATCAGAGGTGGCAAAATTGACAATTGTTTTTATCTGAGAAGAAAACGATTATGGATATAAATGGGGGCACTCGTTCTACATGTATTTGTGCAAATGATTCAAAAGCGCAATTGTCAAAAAGGAAACGATTGCGAAAAGGAAATATTCTTAGCCGGGTTTTATGACAAGTAAACACGGTAGTGGATACCCAAATTCCTGGAATACTGGGAACATATACCCCCCCCCAGCACATGATTCTTCCAAAAAATTTGTTAAAGAGTTTTTAAAAATTTGAGCAAAAAAATCAAGACCATGCTAAAAGGTTTATCATGTTGATAAATGCTGTACATTCTCGTGGGCTCCTTATGTCCTCACGTGGAAATATTTGAGTTTGTTTTCTACATTTTTTGGATAATACGATGTTTCATATAGGCATACATTTTGCGTTATCTGTGCACTACTGGATAGGGATATAATGCCTATACTTGGACCGACGGAAAACACGTTATAGTAATGAACATGAATGAGACATAATATGCATGAAATCGGAAACATCGAGATATTCAGATAACAATATCTTTAACATCTTAAATTTTTTATGATATATAAGCGGAGGGCCGAAGTAAGAAAAACTGGGTTTCGTTTCACCATCTGTACAAACTAAGTATAGACCATGTTTATTTTTAAGCTATAAAACATAACAAACAATTTTTAATATAGGGCTACCTCAAAAAATTGTTGCAAACACCTCCAAATCCAAATCATACATTTTTAACTTGGAATACTGGCATTTATATCGTTTTAGGCTAAATAAGTTGTTTCTCCTGCCCTTTCTCATAATTATTCTCTTACCTGTTTTCCGTTCTTTCTTCTCACCTGTCTGTATTGGATGTTCTTGTCCTGTTTTGTTCCACTGTATTGTCATTATACCGGTATAAATAACTGTTTCCTTTGTCCTCGAACGGATAGCCTAAACCACCAAACGGGGCCTACAGTACATGCCTACAACAAGCCTGGCTTCAGTAGGTTCCCCATTTCCACCCTTCTGTCCATTATACATGTGTTTGTTTGCTCTTGCTTTTGTTTCCGTTTGTTTTTCTCAATTTCTAACTGCAAAATACTGTGCATCCACACAAACACTGTCAAATTCTTATGTTCCGTATAGACCGGTGCAGTATATTTATTTTTCGCACTATATAATTCTGTGTATAATTATGTAGATCGTACTATTGTTAATGTCACCGTATATATTTAATTACTTTTTCGTGTATGTGTTCTCCAATCTGCCAATGTACACATACATTATGTCTGTTATTTTGTTGGATGATGAAATGAAATGAAAATGGCGGTCAAAATGGCCGCCATGTTGATAAAATTTCAATATTTAGGATAAAATTTGTTTAAAACATCCAATCTCCATAAATGAGGTGTCATTTTAAAGCAAATTAAATTTTCTACAACTTGAAATCACATTTGATAGGTTTCAGCGTGACTTTTATGATGCTTTTGGGTCAAAAACCTCGTTTTTGACAGTTTTCCTCAAAAAATGAAAATATAAAAAATGCATATTTTCTTATAAATCACGAATTCAGTTACAAATTGATGCCATACTTTTCCAGAATTTGCCCAAATCTATGAACAATAAGTTGTGAAAATTAGAAGTTGATTTCCATTCTTCGATCAAAAGTTATAAGGTCCCAAACCTGACAACTTCGTAGCTACTCTAGGAGCATTTTTGCTAGTACATACGTTATATATATATTGTATTTCCATGTTGTATTGTTGTAAATCCAGGTGATTTCATTTCTTGATATGAAATGAAAGTTTTAAAATATCCTGTTGTCATGGTAACTGAAGCTATAATGTAGCTAATGTTGCCATGGCAACCACATAGGAAATATGCAATATGGAGCCATACTCTCTTAAAATATAATGAGTGAAAATATTCACTCTTTGAGGAGTGAATTTGAAGAAAGAGTGATTTTGGAGTGAATTTGGAGTTAAAATGCGTGTTTTCACTCATTTTGGAGTGACCTAAAGGATCACTCGAAATCTGCGATTGTCACTCTACAATGATCTGAAAAACATACATTTTCATCTCCCAAATTCACTCCAAATCACTCTAAATTCGACTCTTCTTGAAATTCACTCGCTCAAAGAGCTGAATATTTTCACTCTATTTTTTTAGAGAGAGTAACATAATCCAGGCTTTTTCAAAGAGTTTCATCGCGGCCAAATCATTCGCGTTCACGGCAAAACCACGAAAGCAGAAAAGCTAATGCCATGTGTGTGTGTGTGTTGTGTGTGTGTGTGTTGTGTGTGGTGTGTTTGTTGTGTGTGATGTGTGTGTGTGTGTGTGTGCTGTGTGTTGTGTGTGTGTCGTGCCTGCGCGCCGCTTGATGTTTGTACTCGCGCACTTATTGAACATACATTATAATCGACCCATCTGGACAGCATACTATCACTGGTACGATGATCTGTCTACGCCAGTGACCAATATTGTTTAAAAGACGGATTCCACAATCATGGTTGTTTAAAATAATTATCGAATGTTGTTAGAGTGACAGGCTTAAACAACGGTAAGCACTGCGGTTATTTAAAATATTTTAAATAGTGGTTTTACTGTGTAGATAAGTAAGCAAAAAAAGCCAGATTAGTTCTTCAACTTCAGCATCGTAGATGGCGCCCTATTATGTTCGTGACGGAGATGTCGCAAAATGGGACACACGATTTTGAGTTATTAATAATTTCACCCTTTTCTTAAATCGTTTGATATTAGTATATCTAATGCTAATATTTTAATAGAACACTCTGAAATGAATTTAAAAAATCATTTAAAAACGTATCAACATGGTTCCATCTTGAATTGCGACAGTAGGATATTTTGTTTTTAGTATCACTGGGACATGCTGTTTTCATTGGTATACTATGGTTAGGGGGAAATTAAAATAATAGGAAAGGATAATAATTTATTCACTGTTTTGTATGTTCTCCAATTTACATGAATGTAAGTCATTGTAAACAGAACAGAAAGTAATGAAATGACCTTCTATCTGTAAACATATTACCCTTCCACTGGATGCACACAAAACTATACACTTAGCGAAGAATGACCCAAACGAACTTATTACGCCAACCAATGTAGATAAAATGATTTACATAGAATTCTAAGCTTAATTTGTATTGAAAGTATTAGTTCAATTTGTAAATTTCTTCCAGTTACTTGAATTTTTCACGTTTATATGTTTGCTGGAAAATGCCATGTCAGTTTACATATTATGTTCGAGTTTATAAGATTTGAGTGGCAAGACTTCAATTAATTGCGTTTTATGGCAAAATGTATATCTTTGGTTAATTTGTTAGAACTTAAGACTACCAATTTACAGGTAACCGAGCTAGGTTTTTTCCCCAAAAATCTAGGTATGAGTGTGTATGTTTGTGTGTGTGTGTGTGTGGGTTGGGGGGGGGGGCTGGGAATTTTATTACAAAAGGTCAATAACAGACTTAACCAGTTTTCACACGAAACGAAAAGAAATACAGGTTGTAATAAGTCTATACTCTCATAGATTTAACCATCAGCCTTTTCAGTTCTAACTTTATTGAGTACAAGTGGAGTCGCATAAAAAAAGCCACCTCAAGACGGGGGGGGGGGGATGCACCCAACAAACCCCACCTGGCTATATGGCCAGAAATTATAATGTCAATAGCTGGTTATTCATTTTACGATGCCTTGTTTTCGCTCAGTAATAGGAGATATGGGAGATGGAATTACAAAATTCTCTTAGAGCGAAAGTCGATGCCACAACTCATACGCTTAACTGAATCACCCTGGCAGATGGACAGATAAAGGAGTGTGATGTGATTGTGATCACTTGCCAATTTTTATGAAACTGAAGCTTCAATGATGATAATTACTCTTCGTTATACCTAATCGCAAAAAAAAGAAGAAAAAAAATGTATGAGAACACAATATTCAGACGCGAGGGACGCGCGAATTCAAACTGTGCAAAACATGAAATACAGGTGGAAACTTAAGGGGAAGTCCACCGTAACGTCAAGTTGATTTTGATAAAAGCAGATGAATAAGAGAAGTATGTCAATGAAGGTTTGACGAAAATCCATCAAACAATAACAAAGTTATGGATTTATACATTTTTCAATTTGTGACGTCACAATGTGAGCAGCTCCAGCATGTTTTTAAAATGTAATATGAATTTCGAAAAGTGCCATTTTTTCAGAAAATTGAAAATTATTTTACCTGTGCATTCAACGTATAATCGGAAACACTATACTTCTATGAAAAAGACAAATTCACGGAATTTATAAAATGGGGAGCTGCTCGCATGTGACGTCACAAAATTTGAACTTTGAAAGTTCAATTCTTTGGTGGATTTTCGCCAACTTTCATTGATATGTTTCTCTCATTTTTCTACCTTTATGAAAACCAACTTGACGTCAGGGTGAACTCTGCCTTTAAATGGGTTGTGTTGCCACTATTCTGGCATTATAGATCTCAAATTCATTCGTAAAAGTGCTAGCTCGAGAATAAAGAAGAGGGTATGGCTTTCAACATTTTTTCATTTAATAAACTTATTTTGATTCAGGCTCGCAGACATAATTTTCTTGCAGGGTTTGTTTTCACTCTTCATGCTTATAAAGCCAAAAATCACCATACCGACTACACATTAAGAAATAAAGATGCACACGAGGTGCAACTTTGCAGAAAAAAGGTGCAGAGCCATTTCCGCCGCGGTATTTGGGCAAATTTGCACCTTTCACGGTTATGCGCTCGCCCCACTATACGGGCAGGTGCAAGTTTGCACCTTTGCCGTTTTCGTAACATTCAAATTTCATGCATACCTTTTAAACAAAGGTAATTGTTCTTGACAACCTAAAAGCTTGTCCGAGGCTTGTTTCGACATATAGCAACAAGTGATATAATGCAACTGGATTATAGGCTTCCGGAATGAAATATCCATAAAATTACGAAAACGGCCTATATAGGTACAAGTTTGCACCTTAAAGGTTAAGAATAATTCATCTTTAACACAATTTAATTAGGTGCAAATAAACAATTTCATGGCCGGTGTGATGGCCTATAGTGGTTAGAACGTCCGCCTCATGGGTCCAGAATGTTGTGGGTTCGAACCCCGTCCGTGGTCACAACAAGTGCTTTTTTATGGTGCACTCTGTACCTTTTATGTGCAAATTTGCATCTTTCAGAAAGGTGCAACTTTGCACCTTTAAAGGTGCTCTCAGTGTGACATTGGTGTGCACCTCTAAAGGTGCAAAGTTGAACCTATTTTTCTTAGTGTGTAGCAAGTGAAATTTTCCTGATGTTTTATC
>JZLH01S0082587.1:27736-38229 GCA_001188425.1 Eucidaris tribuloides | reverse complement strand
AATGCACGTTTTGAGCTTTTTGGTATATGACACGCGGCGCCTACAAAATTAATGCGTCTCAAAAAGCATGCGGAGATTCAAGAAAAAAAAGTGACGAAAACGTCGCGCAAGAACGTTTGCGGCGTATATCGCCGCGAAACGTCTGAGGGGTGGGGGAGGGCCTCACAGCCCCCTCCCCCCCCAGTGCAGTTTAGGGTTAAGTGTTCGGTGTGACAGATACGACAGTGTAAGTGTGTGATATGTGTGTGTATTGTGTGTGTGTAAAGTTTTTATGTTTGTATGTATTGTTATGTATGTGTGTGTATGTGGTGTGTGTGTATGTGTGTGTATGATGCTGTGTTGTGGTGGTGTGTATGTGGGTATATGTATGTGTGTATTGTGGATGTATGTGTGTATGTGTATGTGTGTGTGTGTGTGTTTTGGCTGTTTTTGTCGTGTGGGTGTGTGCGTGTGTTATTGTGTGTGTATGGTATGTGTGTGTGTGTGGTGTGTTTTGAGTTGTATTGTGTGTGTATGGTGTGATTATGTGTGTGTGTATGTACATTGACATGTTCTCATGTTATGTGTGTGTATGTACAGGATATTGTTGTGTGTGTGTGTGTGTGTGTGTGTGTGTATGGGTATGTGTGTGTCGGTGTGTCGGTTTGTGTGTGTCGAGGTGAGTGTATGGTGTGTGGTGTTTTTGTTTGTTTTGTATGTGTGCTGTGTATGTGTGTGTGTGATGGTGTGTAGTGTGTGTGTGTGTGTGTGTGGTGTGCTTGTGTGTTGGGTGTTTTTCTGTGTGTGCGTGTGTGGTGTGTATGTTGTGTGTGTGGTATTGTGTGTGTGTGTAGTGTGTTTGTGGTGTAAGATGTTGTGTGTATGTTGTGTATGTGTGGTGTGTATTTCGTGACATGTTTATGTTTATGTGTGTGTATGTACAGATATGTATTGTGGTCGTGTGTGTGTGTGGTGTGTATGTGTATGTGTGCGCCCTGATGTGCTGTGTGTCGGTGTTGTGTGTCGTGTGGCTTGTATGTGTGTTTGGCCGTGTTTTGTTGTTTGTGTATGTGTGTGTGTATGTTGTGTGTGATGGTGTGATCTGTGTGTGTTGTGTGTGTGTGTGTGGTGTGTGTGTGTGTGTGTGTGTGTGTGTGTGTGGGTTGATGGTGAGTTGTGTGTGTGTGTGGCTGAGCACTTACCCGTGGTGGAAATCGAGGACACATGCTGAACTGTACCATTCTTTGATTGAGGCACACATGCGAACGAGGACGTCCTCGCGTTCGAAACGCTGCGAAAAGTAACAGAGCAAATCAAATTGTACTTCCATAGTGTAGGATCTTCAGTACGTTAATTCGTTAACAGGTCCTCGGTCAAGCGGTAATGCTTACGTATTGGGTCCTCGGCATGGAATATATTCCTACCAACACATAAGTCCTCGGTTATGTATTATCTACCTTATTCGTTAAATGAGTCCTCCCGATTTCCTACCAGACGCGTATAGTGTGGTGTGTGTGTGTGTGTGTGTTGTGTGTGTGTGTGTGTCGTGTGTGATGGTGTGTGTTTGTGTGTGTGTGGTGTTTGGTGTGTGCGCGTTATGTGCGTGTGTGTGTGTGTGTGTGTGGTGTGTGTGGTGTGTGTGTGTGTGTCTTGTGTTGGGTGTGATCGATCCTTTGCGAACGACAGTAAATCATCCAGGTGTGAGACGTGTCTACCGCCATGCTTCATACAGCCAATAAGTGTAAAATGTGTTTGTAATAGTAATGATTTTGGAAGCCTTTCAAACTACAACTAGAAAAACAACAAAACTTTGTTTTTTTTTGCATCATTAATATTGCCATAGATAATAATTTCTGTTTAATATTTTAGAAAAAGATTACGAGTTATTGAGTCCGTGCACATCAATTTCATGATTTGGGGCACATTGTATTCCTGAAATTACTTCTTAAGTGTACCCACAAAGCCTTAACGAAACATTATATTCATTTTCGTCTTGGAAAATAATGTTGGGCCTCATTTAGTACAGGTATCAAAATAATGCAATCACTGAGGGCATTAGTTAAAATTATTGACGAGGTAAACGTGGGAACATGTCTGAAAACACACGACGGCGATAGGCCGAAGTGTGTTTTAGGACTGTGCGCAGTTACGAGGTTGAAGATTATTTTAATAATGCCCGAAGGAATGATGTGCATTATTTGTTTTATAAATTGTCTGTACGATCTTGTCATTTGATAAACAATGGGAAACGTACGGTTAGCTGGAACCAAGTTTAGGACTCTAGCCTAACGACGTTTGACCAAGGGACAAGCCTTGACATTAGACGTAACGTTACTCGTTAGGTCTACTGGCTAAGTGCATTCATGATATGTCTTAATGACGTCATTGTTAACGTTAACCATTGGCATTGCCAACAATCAATTCCTAAACGGAATTACTCAGTACATAAGAATTTTAAGGGCCACTTCAAGGGCAATGGTGCCTTACGTTTTAATGCTGTACTCACACAGAAGTCGGCGACGCCGCGGGCGCGTGTCTTAACGTAACTAAGAACTCACCTAACCGGTTACGGTACGGCATGCGAAGCATCTGGTGTGGAACTCGATTTATGCTTCTAAATTCAGACCGCGACATACGCCTAATAGTGGTGATTACAATCAGTTCGCTCAACAATTCTGTATTCTTCAGTTCCAGCAATTGAAAAGTTATCATTTTCGCCAATATTTCGAGTGATGTTTTACACTCGTCGCGAATAATTACGCTGATGATCGATTATGCACGCAACGTACGCCTACACGCTACGTCGTCCGTAACAGTAAACGCAGCGTGATGCCGCTGGTTCGTAATTCTGCCCAGTTATCTAATGACGCCGAGACGCGCGCGGTATGATACATTATGGAAGCCACGGGTCTTTGGTCCGGTCATTATCACCGGGTCAATTACATCTGCCCCTCATTATCAATTTTGCCATTATGTAAAATAAAAACTGGTCACATGATAGGTCTAACCAATCATTTGATTATGACGTAGCTGGACAATTTTATAATTAGTTATTAAATGCGTTGTAGTTATTTGCTTTTCTTTATTAATAGCGCAGAGGGACAAAGTTTTATGTACTAAATTAAGTTTTGTCATTCATCATCATCTCATTCATCACTCAGTCATCACAGTCATCATTTTTTCTTTTCTCCTTATTTTCTTTTCTCCTGCCTCCTCTCCCTCCTCCTTTCTTCACGTCTCCTTGTCTCTCAGTCTCTCCTTTTCTTCTTCCTTCTTCTCTTCTTCTTCTTCTTCTTCTTCTTCTTCTTCTTTCTTCTTACCGGGGTGAGTTGCAGTCTCAGTGGTAGCTAGAGCGTCCGCTTCTGGTTCGGAAGGTCGCGGGTTCGAGCCCCGGCCGGGTCATGCCAAAGACGTTTTAAAAATGGTACCTTCTGCTTTCTAGCCAGGCGCTCGGCATTCTAGAACAGAGAAGGGTAATAATAACATTTATGTTATGCAGGGCCCGCTGGTAGAGCAGTCTTTGTGACTGAAGTGGCTACCCTGGGTAATCGACGTTATTATTACATGTATTATTATTATTTCTTGTTCTTGTTCTTCTTCTCCTCCTCCTCCTCCTCCTTCTTCTTCTCTTTTTTCTTCTTCTTCTTCTTCTTCTTCTTCTTCATCTTCTTCTTCTTCTTCTTCTTCTTCTTCTTCTTCTAAAAAACAAGATTGCAGATTTACATGTATTAAATAGATATCCATTTTGCCAAACGCCTTGAGCACCCTTGGCGGGTATGCGTACGATTATTGATCATTATCACTATTGAAAGTAGTAGTCTTATTTTTCTTTATTTATTATTGTCACTGTTATTAAAAATTAGTATTTTAGCATAATAATCATTATTCTGTTAATGAAAATAACTGGTGTTTGAAGGAGAAGATTTCGGGTCAAGGTTATGGACAATATTCTGAGAAGAAAATACGCAGACGTTGACTGGGGGTAAAGTGAAGGGTACAAGGAAGTAAAGGAGATTAGTAGAGTCTTGGCTCCAAGACATTAAGAATTTGAAAGAATTAAGTTGCTCTGCTGTATCTTATTACGCTGTTGATAGGAATTGTTGGCGAGGCTTCATTTGAATTATAGCATGTCAGCGGCACCAGAACAGAAAGTATTGTTATTATCATCAGAAGTATAGTAGTAGTAGTAGTAGTAGTAGTAGTAGAAGTAGTAGCAGTAGTAGTATAGTAGTTGTAGTAGTAGTAATAGTAGTAGTAGTAGTAGTAGTAGTAGTAGTAGTAGTAGTAGAAATCGTCATCGTTGTAGTAGTAATACTAAACTCTCATTTGTGTAGAGTTAAATTTGAATCGGAATGGAGTCAGCTGAAGCCTACTCTACTTCGAGTTAAAGTGACTAGGATTTCAGGATTGACTCGAAATGATCCGAACCTTAGTTGACGCCACGAGTCAAATAGAAAAGGCTCCCACCTAACTGTATTCACCGAGTCGAACTTGACTTCGCAGAAATAATCTAGCAGTTAGTTATTGTGACGGAGGGTGAATAGCGCCGGAATAGCGTCGTGTTAAACCACACCATGCGTCCACAGTTCGATCCCTCGGTTATAACAGATCCGTTGAATGCGCATTTTATATATTTTTTTACAATTAAAATAATAATAATAATAATAATAATAATAATAATAATAATAATGATAATAATAATAATATTAATACTACTACTACTACTACTATTAACTACTACTACTAATAATAATAATAATGATAAATAATAATAACAATAATAATTAACATAACTATAATGATGATGATAATAATAATAATAGTAATAATAATGATAATAATAACTATAATAATTAATATAATTATAATGATGATAATAATAATAGTAATAATAATAGTAATAGTAATAATAATGATAATAATAATAATAAATAATAAATAATAATTATAACAATAATAATTAACATAATTATAATGATAATAATAATTATAATAATACATGTAGTAATAATAATCATGATAAATGATAATAATAATAATAATAATAATAATAATAATAATAATAATAATAATAATAATAATAATAATAATAATGTTATTTTTATTATCATCGTCATCATCGTCATTATCATTATCATCATCATCATCATCATCATCATCATCACGTATTCAAATGCTATGTCTATCAATCCTTTGATATTTGGTTGGTAAAACACTGAAGATGAGTTGATGTATTCATACCCTCATTACTTCTTTCCGTATTTTCTATATTTTATTTTGAATTCGTTAATGCCAACCAAACTAATTCATCATCATTGACATCAACAGGTCCCTGGATGCGGCCTGGATGGCCTGTCGACTGGGTTGTTTTTTTTTTCCGGGACAGATCTCCACCCACTTCATCTGCGTCGAGCAGATAAATCTGTGCGTCACGCGTCGCGTTGAAGTACGCGTAACATGCACTAGCAGACTACACGAAATAATTCAGGAGAGTTTGGTGAAAATATAATTATACTGACGACAATTAGCAATACTTACATAAAATTATGGTCAGGTACGTAGCAGGAGCTTGTTATCAGGGTGGGCAGAGCAACCAAAAATTCCCGGTAACAAAGTCCTAAGCGGGTGTTCATCCGGGCAAAATCCTAGGACCAAATCTTTTCCCGGTTAGCCCAGCCGCCGAATACTTGCTCAGTGTGTGTGTGGGTGGGGGGGGGTAGGGGGAGTGGGGGAGCCGATGAAATCTCATCCAAACATTACAAACAGCCCAACTTAAAAAAAATTGCAGGCTAATAATTAACCATTTTTCGCTTTCAGTTTTCCAGGTAGTTTGGTAGATTTTCCACGTCGGAATCCTTTACGGGGGGGGGCAGAAATTTATCACCCCGCGCCTCTGGCTGCTAAGCCACTGATTATGCGTTACATATTCATGTTGCATTATCACCATGACACACGAGTGTAAGAGTTCTTAAATTATAGTAAGTCAATCCCATCCTAAATATTTACACCGGGTTTCATATTTCAAATTTGTTTATTTCTGACTTATTTTATTTTTATCTTTCAGATCACTCCTGTGCTGTGCCAGTGTAATATAACTCGTCGTAGAAACCACGCGTAGGCTACAAATCTTCAGTCAGAAAAATGCCATGTGATTTTTCACATTCGGCAACAATCATCATGTTATTATTAAAATGTCATTATTTTCCGTTCCATCCGCCACTCATTTATCATTTTTCTACCCTCTACACAGATCACGAAGTAGAGATGAGTCCAGTATCTGTCAGCCACCGCCACCCACAGACTGTGGGTGTGTTCGTCAATCGTTTACACACATCAGTCTTGACGCTCTACAGGTTCTCCTTCGACTTCTGTGGCCATCACACCACCACCATCCCATCAATCGTCCATGTCAAGGCTTGGTGCATCTCACCATGTCATGACGTGTTGTTGGCAGCCTGCCTGGTGTTAGCGGAGTATGGAGGCTGTGGATGGATGATGATGTTGATGGCGTAGACCGTGTGGTGTCTATGATAGCACACGATCTACGTCAGAATCCACGACGTGGTGATCGTCTACGGAAGATCCACGTGGATGTGTATCGTAGTGCCGGCCGTGTGACAAGAGAGACTGGACACGAGTTGGCCCAGTCTCTGTCGAACCTCACACGGCTGGAGAGACTCACATTGTACGGCGTCAGGATGGATGATGAGACAACGTCGGTCGCCGTCGTGGAGACGTGCAGGCGACTGGCCACCATGAAATATATAGGGTTAGTGAAAACAATAAAAACGATGATACACGTTTTGCTAATAATAATTAAATGTAATCTGGTGAAAGTAATTATAACATTTTGATTAAATTATTTACGTATGAATTTCAACATGCTAAGTTAATGACTAGAAGCAAATTTAGCCTCTATGCATTTTACTGGTAATGATGTTACAAGTATACTACATGTAGTAGTAGGAAGCTGCTTTGCTGTTAGTAATATGTGGCGGTCTTTAGATATCAAAATTAACAAACAGTGTAAGCTAGTTCTGTTCATTTTAAATACAAGCTTTAAATTCGATGTGTTTCTTTGTACGGAATTCGTCAGGCAGTACAGTATATTATTAATATGATTAGTGGTTAATTATCAAGGATGCCCATTTTCATGATGATTATATTACATACTCCTGTATTACAAAAATAGAGTTAAATTTTCACTATCAATTGCGTTTGGCAAAATTGTAAGCTTTTATCTCTTCTTCGCTATATATTAGCAGTAGTGAAATATAATTAAATCTGTACGCGACGACATACTCTACGGAAAACTACATAGACACCAACACGAGACACATATTACGCGCGACGTGCGTCTAGGCGTTGTATCGTATACGTTCGGATATGACAGCTAGTCGGGTTACGATCATGGTTGCTCCTCGCGCTAGAGCGATCTTGATATTGAAAAAAAGTTTTATTTTATATTGCTCAAGAGCTGTCAATGCTGCTTTCAGGATGGAAGTTCAGGGAGGCTTTTGTTATTTCGATCAGTTTATAATCTCAGAAAAAGGCCCTAGTTACCACTAAGTAGCAAGGCGTGCGCATCCTGGGGGGGGGCAGGGGGCCAAAATATTGGGGGGGCGGCAAACCTTCGATTTGCCCCCCCCCCCCCCAATAATTTTTTGACAACTTGAAAAATTACATGCTTGAAATAGAGTGTTTTTGTTGTAAAAGCATTAGAAAGCACTATAAAATCATTAAACTTATCATAAAAATACCATCAAATATACGAAATTGCCAAATTTTCGGCGCGTTCTGCGCGCAAAACTTTATATTTCAATTTGGCGCGCGGAGCGCGCCGAAAATTTTTGACTTTTTTTCACTTTTGCCCCCAATCCGAAACACGGATCGACGCCCCTGCTCAGTAGTAGGCTTGGTAGTGGGCACATGCCCCGGGTAGAACTTTACCGGGCCACAAAACAGGCAAACGGCCAAAAAAGGGGGAAATAAAAATAACGGTGATCAAAAGAGCAAATGGGGCGCATGTCTGCTCCCATGTTTGCCCCCCCCCCCCGTCCATCGTCATTCCCCCAGGCAAAATCGAACTATGCAGCGAAAAAAGAAAGAAAACATAGTGGGCCAAACCAAGGGAGAAGTTTTGCTCACTGCTCCTCTGAAATAATTTTTTAAAGTTTATTTATCATTATAACCCCGTGTGGTAATCAAACCCGTTCTTTTGTTTAAAGTTTCAGCTAATTCGATCATTTTGTTTTAACAACAACGTAGGTTTCTACTAAAATTTGATGTCCGGAATTGTTCTTCATGGCAGAGATGCCAGTTAATTTTTTTTTTTTTTTTAGTTGTTTGTTTGTTTGTTTGCAATACATCCAAAATGAGGTAAATTCATTCTTCTGGGTACTGATGGAGTAAAGTGAAGTATGGAAGTTTTTCCGTTTAATTAGCAAAAATGTTGATATACTGTTAATAGGCCGTCTCATAAATCTGGATTATTTGTGTCAAATCTTTGAAGAGCACCCCCCCCCCCCTCCCCATGAGTTTAGTTTGGACAGGGGCACATACTGATGTTAGCAGTGACTCATTTCAAGCCCAGCTTATGGCGGCGCTGTAACGTAGCAGGAGCGGCGGAACGTATTTTCGTTAGTGGGGTGGGGGGGGGCAAAGCCAAACAAGGGCACCTAGGATGTCAAAAGGGGCATTGGGCGCATGCAGATATTTTCACCAATGTAACTTGAACAAAACCTTTTTTAAGTGGATCCGATTATGAAAACATTAAATTTATACACATACTCCGCGAGTGAGCGGTTTGAGAAAATTTAGAATTTTTAAGCTGTAAAATCGCTTTTGTGGTCTATTCTTGCGTTAATTACAGCTCTTAAGTCTTTGTAGTGTTTTAAAAAGATGAAGAACATCTGTCTAGATCAAACTTTTCTGCTTCAAGTATAGCTGTGTCTTCGTGGTAATGTAACTTGAGCGAAACTTTTTTGAAGGGGATCTCTGATCATAAAAACATTAAATATATCCAATCCGCTCGCTCGCGGATTGGGGAAATCTGGAAATTATAAGTTGTGAAACTCACTTTGTGGTCTATTCTGGCGCTAGATGCAACTCAGAATTTATCCCAGTGTGTTAAAAAGACGAAGAACGTACAGATCAAACGGATCCATAAGGATCAATCAGCAAACACTTTAAGGAGGGCAGAGATGATAATACCCGCATAGTTTCGTTTAGAATTACACAGTCATGATGCACAATGCGAATACGCGAAGTTCAGTTAAAGAAGAAGGGGCATTCTTGTTGAAGAGAAGAAAATACGACCAGAAGTTCCCTCACGAACGATACTTTTTTTATCGAACAAGAAAGAAAATGAATGAAACATGAAGAAAATAATATCATAAAAATAAAAGCGAATCACCTTCATCCAAACAAATGAGTAGATATAAAAGTGTCATTTCACAAAGGGCATATTTCATTTTGAAAACAGGTCATTTTTTTATCCTATCCGAAATTTTGGGAAGGCAAGTGCTCCGTTCCCCTGCCCCCCCCCCCGTTCCGCCGCCCCTGTACAGTAATAAATCCCGTGTCGTGCAAACTATAATTATTTTAACTTTTTTCTGTTAATGTAATGTGTATATGTAAACTCCTCAAAAAAAGTTTGGAAATCTGAGTTTGATCGGTAATATCCCCCGTTTCGTAGTAATAATCAATGCAAGTTTGGTATTACCGAAAAGATTATTTAATTTTCTTCAAAATGATACCCTACTTGTTATGATTATGCCATCAGGGAAAGGGCAGTATCTTAAAATGTGGCGTAAAGTGTAAATTGAAAAGCTGCAAAATAACCAAAGTTCGGCAAGTCACCCCAATTTTTCTTGTTGTTGGTGAATGAGTTTCCCAATGTCTCTTTGGTTGTTATGCCCTCTAACGTGAACATTGACGTGGATTGAAACAAACACCTGCACAGGTAAGCAAACAAAAACAACACAAAGTGATAAAATAAACAAATAAACAAACATGCATGTCATTTAAACACTGGACACAGGACATTTAATTTCACAGACCTTTCACCACATTAACACAACAAAGTAACAAATAAAGTGGCAGGGGTTTGATTTGCGTGGATTTTTATGTTTATCTTCACATAGACCATTGTTTTCATCAGTGTTCATTGATTTTAATGACATGATCAGACTTTAGTATGAGGTGGACGACCCACATGCTTGCTCTACCACCTAGCACCGCTTCCCCATGCTGTTGATGAGTTTTTGTGATTCGTTGCTGTGGGATGACACTCCACTCGCTATCAGTAATTGACGCAAACCTGCCAATGTTGTTGCGTTTGTGACTCCTTTCCGTACATCCGGGCCGAGTTGATCCTACAAAATGTTCAATGGGGTTGATGTCTGAGCTGCATGCAGGCCAGTCCATTCTCGTGATACCTTCTCTTTAAGAAAATTTATGCAAATCAAGCTCCTGCCACTATTTTTTATTACTGTGCTGTGTTAATGTGGTGA